>VWZK01008078.1:3472-29713 GCA_013396935.1 Baryphthengus martii
GCATGCAGGGAGAGTCTGCCTGTCCAGGGAGGCAGGCAGGCAGGCAGGGCGGGGTGGGGTTTACCTGTCGAGGGAGGCAGTCAGACAAGCAGGCATGCAGAGTTGGGAGGAGTCTCCCTATCCAGGGAGGCAGGCAGGCAGGAAGGGCAGGGAGGGGTCTGCCTGTCTAGGGAGGCAGGCAGGCAGGCATGCAGGTGGGGAGGGGTTTGCTTGTCCAGGGAGGCAGGCAGGAAGGCAGGCAAGCTGGGCAGGGAGGAGTTTGCCTGTGGAGGGAGGCAGGCAGGCATTTATGCAGGCAGGGTGGGAAGGGGTCTGCCTGTCCGGAGAGGGAGGCAGGCAGGCAGCAGTCAAGTGCTCCTGAAGCAGCTGATGCTCAATCACCGCTGTAAATTCAGAGACATTCAGGAAACCAGAAATCATCACTGGTCACTTTGATGTCCAAAGCCACAAACCGCAGTCATCCAGCAGCAACTGCTTCAAGAGCAGCTGAGCTGTCCCTGAAGATTCCTCCACAAGGCAGGGTGCCACAGGTAGGAAGTTCCTACACATTTTACAAACATAAGTAGGAGAAGAGACGCTTTATCAATGGTCTCAGCAACAGAAAAGCTTCATTTACCTGGGAGAAACATTCTGAATGACCCAATAATGGGGAAGACTCCAGCCAGCCCTAGCACTGTGCTTTGTGAGATCCCTATCCCCATAAGGCAGCAGGCAAACAGCTGGAATTAAACAGGCAGATTTAATTTGGTTCTGCTGCTTATGGGAGTTACTTGTTACCCACAGACGGGTACCCACAGGTCCAGCCTTCCTGAGTTCTACCTCCAGAAGTATGGAGATGCTGCTACCATGGAATGGTCTTACACCCTCTATGAGAACACATGGCTCTGTCGCTCAGACCCGATCCCGAGCTCATTCAATGACATACTCACGGGGAAAGCAGGCAGCCCGCAACCCAACGCCACACCTCTGCCAAGATACCCCTGGCATAATTGACCCTACTCATGTCTTGCTTGGAAACGGAAAAGTGGCTGAGAACAAGTGCCAGCATCGGGGCAGGGAGCCTACTACTGTTCTGGAGGACCCAAGGCATTCTTCTGCACTTGAGGTGTTAACAGTTCAAGCAAGTTGTTGAACAAGAAGCCCCTGTGAACAGCCACCCTGTCAGCCACTCTGCTGCTTGCTTAATTACTTGTAAATTGCTAAAAGCCACTCAGGTGAAAGCTGCTTTAGAAGCAAGCACAATCCTTTTGCAGTTTTGCTTCCTCCTTGAAGGAGCCCAGGGAATGGATGAGGTGGTTACAGACATGTGAAACTTCCCTGTTTGACAGCTTCCCTGTTTGTGAGGAGCAAGATCAGAATCACAGCCAGAACCAGCTGGTTTCCAACCTCCAACAGAAGCTGGCTGCGTGCGACAGCTCGAGCAGCGGATCCCTGACCAGCAAGAAGTTCAGACAAGAGGCTGACTGTTGACCACCATGTCAACATGCCCATGTCTGGCATGTCAGATGTTGTGCTATGCTGAGTCTGTCTGCTTTGCTTAACTGCCAGCACAGGCAGGGGAGGAGCCTTTTCATAGAATCACAGACTGGTTTGCGTGGGAAGGGACATTGCAACGTCATCTAGTCCAAACCCCTGCAGGGAGCAGGGACATCTGCAACTAGAGCAGGTTGCTCAGAGCCCCATCCAACCTCACCTACAATAGTTCCAGGGATGGGGCATCAACTACTTCTCTGGGCAACCTGGGCCAGGGTCCCACCATAAAAAATTTTCTTCTCCCTAGTCTAAATCTCACTCTTTTAGTTTAAAACCATTACCCCTCATCTTGTCACAACAGGCCCTGCTAAAAAGTCTGTCCCCATCTTTCTGACAGGCCCCTTGAAGTACTGGAAGTCCACAAGCAGGTCTCTCTGGAGCCTTCTCTTCTCCAGGCTGAACAGCCCCAACTCTCCCAGCCTGGCCTCCCAGCAGAGGGGTTCCAGCCCTCCCAGCATTGCTGTGGCCTCCTCTGGCCCTGCTCAAGCAGGTCCCTGTCTCTCCTGTGCTGAGGACTCCAGAGCTGGACCCAGCACTGCAGGGGGGTCTCCCCAGAGGGGAGCAGAGGGGCAGAACCCCACCTTGATTTGCTGCCCACACTGCTGGGGGTGCAGCCCAGGATGCCATTGGCTGCTGGGCTGTGAGTGCACTGTGATGGCTCATGTCCAGCTTTTCACCCCCCAGGACCCACAGAGTAAAAGTTTTTCTCTTTTCAGTTCCAATGTGGGCAGCTCTAGCAAGTCTGTACTTTCTATCCCCTGCATTAGGTTCAGAACGGTGTGAATACTGTAGGTTTTGAGTAGTGCAGCTGGAGAGGCCTGAGAGCAGACCTGGGGTGCTTCACATGCAGAGAGACAGGCTGGCAGCCCCTGCACCCTGCCCCACTCCCTGAGCGGACACAGAACCCTGCACAGTGCTCCCACGAGCTTCTATGAGAGGTCACAAAGCATGTCTGTGGGTTTTGCTACAGGTTCAAGGTTTGTCAGTCTTCTGTGCTCTGTCTTCTTAAGTGACACTCTGCATATCGCATTTTTTGGGCCATGGCACAGAAGAGAAGCAGGAGTCTTACCCAGCATTTAGCTAGGAACATGGCTCTGATCCAAACATAGTTTCCCACATAGCTCAGCATCCAACACTTACCCGAGTCCTAAGCTCTGCTGAAAGCTTTGTTCTTGTTTCGGTGTCCAAAGGTGCACATGCTTCTTGAAATGTTTCTCATGAAAGGAATGAAATTTTGAAGACGTGACCCAAGGAAGGCATGCACACACTGGCTGCCTAAAACCCAGCCTGCTGCACTGGCAGTTGTTAAGTGCTCACACTCTCCTGTCCGTATTGCCTGTCTCCGTACAGCATGGCTGTGAGGGAAGGAGAGAGTCAATCTAAGAACTGGTCAATGCAAGCAGGTACAAGCAGGACAGCACTGAAGACCTCATTGACCACATATCCTTATTCAAAGAAGTAAGCTGATGTTACTTAAATTTTCATTTAGGTTGAAATTAAGCTGATTTAGGGATTAAATTACTTTTATCAGACTGACAAAGTTTCATTGCCCACCAGAAGCTCAAACACCTGAAGCCATTTGCAGAAAACAGCAATACAAACTTGCACCTTTTCTGAGATGGGAGGTTTTCCACATTCTTTCTCTTTATTTCCACTTTTCAAATGGAAATTCCGTTTCTAGGAGAGCTGAGTTATGTTCCTGTGTATTGCGGGGCAGCTCCTCTCCAGACTGAAACACAAGTTCAGTGCTGACACCTGTAATTGTTTTTCAGGATGGTGAGGGAAACCCTGAACTTTTCGTTGCCAAGCTCAGGAGCCAGTATGACAAGGAGAAGCAGGAGATCCAAGAGTGCTGAAGAAAAAGCTGGGAGATTTAACGTAAGTCTGGAAGGAAGGGGCTGATGAGAAGAGTAGATCAGGACAGAGTGTGCAGAGAGAACCCCACTGCGGACACAGAAGTGCGTGGCCAGCTGTGAATATTGCAGTGAATACTGAAAACAAAACACAGCACAGTGTCAGTTCCTGACCTGAAGGACTTGGATATGGCAGGAAGCGAGTGGAGAAGATTGATTGCACCAATAATCCCCTTCAGTACCTGCAGTCTCGTGTCTCAACACTCCTCAGCAATCCACAAATGGCAGTACACCCTCAGAGATCGGTTTGGAGGAGCAGGAGAGCAAACAGGACTGACCCCTGCAGGTTTAAAGAAATAATTCCACCTTAAACCAAGATAAACAAGAGGCAGCTACTTCATAGGAAAAAGAGTCCAGTGCCAGGCACCAAGCACTGAGGAAAACACTGAAGGTGGGTAGATGCCCGTGAAATTAAGTACTGCCCAACACGGACACTGAATTAACAAAGGAAAGTGTAGCTCTGTAACAAAGGATATCACAATGCACAACAGAGTGAAATTAAGGTCTTTCCAGATTATCACAAATCTAACATTTCCTGACTTCTATTCAGTTTGGAATTTAGTGCTTAGTGGGCTTTAGTACAAGGGCATTTAAAAAACAAAGGGATACTAGAGGAGGCAGAAATAACAGTATCAAAAGACACCTCTGTTCTGCATTTCAATCGATGTGGAGTCTCCCTGTGGCACAAGTAAGTAAACGTTCCTCTCACATACTGCAGCACAGCAGTGAAGGAATTGTTTCTGTACAGAGAGGTGAAGGCAGATGATCTGTAGATTGCCTTCTGCACGATCGATCCCGACATTGACGATCAGACGCTAGATACCTGCGCTGGCTTGGAAGAGAACAGCCAAACCAAGAAGCCGTGCTCGTGGAAACTGCATTTGAGAGACTGCTCACTGGAGATGTGAGATGAGTGGGGCCTTCAACCCAGCGAGGAAGCACAGCAGCCTCTGAAGTAGAGTAAGAAGACTTCCAGTTTTGAGAATAAACAGTCTGTTTGATGTCCAGATTTGGGTACCAGGCTGAGAGTCAGTTACTGCACTAAACACTTTGTCCTGTGCATGCAGAGATAGGCCTGCAACACTGAGCTGGCTTGAAGCACTTGCAACTTAAGCAGCAAAACGCTCCAGTACAAATTTGCAAACTCTGCAAAGTCATTTCAGTTCAACGAGTGTTGCAGTGGGAGGCTGCCTGATCTCCAGACAGAGCCTTCGCACCCTCGGGGCACTGCGGCATCGCAGGGTGTTGGGCTTTGCTTGATGACAAAACAACTAAGCTCCAGCAACATTTACTAGAGCCAGAGAAAGCACTAGCAAACTCCAGGCTGCTTTAGCTCTGGGGCTTGATGGTTCCTTAGCTCAGAGAGGGAAGGGTTCCAAGATACACTTGAAAAATAAGATGCCATCAGCACATTCAGGGTATATGTAAATGGTGAGTTCAGCTCACACCAGGTTTGCTCTTGTGTCTGTCCCCAAGGAGACTGTCATCTCGGTGAAGCTGCTGTTGTCCACTATGAAGTCACTTTAAAAGAAACTCCAGCGCTGCCCCATGAGTAGGTTTCACCAAACTCTGAGCTGCAAAAGTAATCCGAGCACAGAAACATCCATATCTGTCCCTTGCTTCAAGGAGAAACACCGCATGCATTTGGGTAACTGCCTTTCTACCGCTGGCATTAAAAAAAATCTTTCCTATTCGCTAGCGTCCTCTCTATCCAGCATACAGCCCAGGGAGGGAACAAGGGTTCTTGGAAAAAAAACCCTGTTGGAAAACAGCTCTGCTGTGGTTGTGCCTCAATTGCCAAGTAAGCAGAGCACGCTCAAGAAGTAAACCCCATTCTTTTTCTCATAACATAGTTTGAAAAGTTAGAAGAGAAAAACTGAATTTAGAAGCTGTCCTCCTAAAAACTCCACTGCTTTAGTGAGCATGTCATAGGCTGGACTTGATGATCTCAGAGGTCTATTCCAGCCTCAACAATTCTGTGATTTGCCAAAACTGATGGAATTTGTAAGCTGGAAGGGCGTCCCAGCCTGTGTGACAGAGTAAGTACCACCCAGGAGGTACGAGGTCCCTGGTACTTCTGCCATAAATACTGAACTTGGTGCTGGGCACTTCCAACACCAATCACAAAACATCAGGAAAGGAACTATAACAGGAGTGAAAAGTGAGATGCATCATCTAGCTAGAAAATGTCATCACTGCAGGCGTCTCTAGGAGTACTCCAAAAGAAGGAGCTGTAACAGGGCAAAACTCAGTATATCTAAAAAGAACAGGGAACTTAAACACCAAGAAAGTGTTTGGCTGATGAACGTGCTGCCAAGCTCTTCACAAAAGTGTCCAACGGGGAAGTAGAGGAAGCAGCAGACTACATAGAGCAGAAATCACTCATCTTGCTTCACCACGACGACTTTAGATCCCAAAAAGTTAACAGCCGTTTTACAGCACCAGCTTATCTCTTTCTTTTGCCCTTTCAGTTACATCATTAGGACTTGAAAACTGTGTCCCTAAAAGCGTTATTTTTAGTTAACCCTGACTTCACTACAATTAGACACTGAAGAAGAGAGAGACAAGACGAGGAACCTTACCTCTCCCTCACACAACAGTCCTTGCCATTGAAGCCCCACTATCTCCTGCCTCCAGCTGGCTCAGGTCAGGAACGCAGCAGTGAGGGAGCTGGTGGCAGATGCTGTCCCAGCAGCATGCCTGCAGCAGGAGGAAGAATCAGCTTCTTCCTGGGAGGTTCTCTGTTTTCTCCTCAGGAAGAGGGTTCTCACCATGTTTTAGCAACAGAGAGAAAATGAGTTGAAAACTTCATTACGGCTTCAGATCAAAAATTTCAAATTTTGGCCCACAAAACCTTGAAGACACACTCGAAAAGTCCTATAATGACAGAAAATATATTTTTTAAAGTACAAGTTTTGCAATATCTTTGTTCAAACGAAGCCTTTTCCTTTCAAATATTGCAAAAAAGAATCCCCTTCGTGATATTAATGGAATTACATTAAAAAAAAACAAACTTGAAAAAAACTGACCTTTGTATTGGTATTGCCTGACAAGGAGATTTTCCCTGTATTGGTCACCATTTCCTTTAGTGTTGTGCAAAACCTGTTTCACTTGCAAGTGTTACTGCCAAGAGCTGGGTCGGGTTTCCAGGAGCCCTGCACTATTTGGCTGTAATTTTAGGAAACTGTACTGGGTGCATAAGGATCCCGACTTCAGGGGGATTCAGGACAGGGTGAGGATGGAGAGGGTGGCAGGCCCCCCATGGAACCATCAGCAGCTTGAGCAGAAGCTGCACAGACGGTTCTGGCCCAGGAAAGCCACCAGTGAGAGGTTGGTTGTGCTGAGCTTTGACTTACCCCAAGTGGACATGCTGACTATACTCAGCCCCGCTACATCCTCTTTGACATGGCAAAGCAGCAGCTTAGTGGAAATTAATTAATCCATTTAAAGCCTAAAGTCTAAGTCAAATGAACCAATTTAANCGGCAAAGCAGCAGCTTAGAGCCATCCCTTCTTTACAGACATCTGGAAATTAATTAATCCATTTAAAGACTAAAGTCTAAGTCAAATGAACCAATTTAAAAGCTCAAGGTTTTTAAGTTCAAGATAGAGATGCTAAGAATTAGAAGGGGGCAGAAATAAATCTATTTGTTTTTCTCAGAGATTAAATAAGCACCATCTCTTACCTTGGGAATTACAGACTAGCTAATTAAAGGAACCTGCACTAGTGTGTCAGAGTTTAGGTTCGCTGTCAGCGGTCAAATCATACGCAACCATTTGGGGTTTATTTCTGCCTACTTGGGGAGCACAAGGGGTGGGTGGAAAGGTAAAGCGGCACCACGGCTCACGCTGGGAGCAGGGCAGCAGAAACCCCACAGGCTCATTGAACGTGCAGGTTTGTTCGTACCTGTTGCTTACAGAGTCATCGTGATGTTGGGAGGATAGGGTTAAAAAACTTTGAGGCTGAATAAGCAGATAATGAACTGGACTGAAAGCAGGATAACAAGGATGGGAGGGCCTTAAGACTACAGGATGAGATGACTTAGTTAAAACAATCACAAACCAAGACACAATAATTAACAGCAATATCTAGACAGTAAAATTCCCTTGACTTTGGTAGCTAATGCCTCCTTCTGGCTTCTTGATGTAAACCAGAGACAGATTTAGACAAAGATCAAAACTTCAGGGTGTCCCTGCCATAACTTGGGGAGATTTTGATACTAAACCCCACATCTATAGGAAGAGAATTTAAATGTGAATGTAGGACCAACTCAGTAGAATGAATTAGGTAATGGACGGAGTAGGCGTATGGGTCGATGCGATGTAAAATCGGGGAACCAGTCACACACAATATTTGTTATTTACACTGTATATAAACTCCTGCTGTTCGAGCTCACAGGGCTGGATTTGTGATTTATCTCCAAACACCCATTTCTGCAGAACCAAAATAAAATATCTTGACTGTACGTCACCTGCCTTCACACACCAGGAAAAGGACCTTTTTTGGAGGGGACTACAGCTGCTTGGATCTCGCGGCTTCAGATCGCTACGTAGGACGCCAGGACCCAGTCATGGACTGACCTCTGCAGAGCAAACCACGTCGCAGGGCACCTTTGGTCACTGTTTGCCTCTGTGGTGACGCTGCCAGCCAAGAGCTGTGACTTTCCAGATCCATTTCTGTCTGTAGACAGTCAGAGGACAGCACCAGGTCTGGCAGAGAAGAGCTGAGGAAGCGTGGCCTCCAGCTGTGTGGGGTGGTTTCACCACAGCTGGCTGCCAGTCACCCACCCAGCCACTCTCACTTCCCCTCCTCAACGGGACAGGGGAGGAAACCGGATGGAAAAAGCTCATGAGTTGATATAAAGACCGAGAGATTGCTCAGCAATTACTGGCATGGCCAAAACAGACCTGACTTGGGGAAGATTAATTTATTGCTAACTAAAAATAGAGTAGGATAGTGAGAAACAAAGATCAAACTAAAAAGATCTTTCCCCCACCCCTCCTTCTACCCTGGCTCAACTATCTCCTCCCTGCCAAGCAGCCCAGACGGGTTGTGGAACTAGGGGTTCCGTCAAACCATAACACTTGGTCTCTGTTGCTCCTTCCTCACGCTTTCCCCTGCTCTGATGTGCGATCCCTCCCACGGGATACAGTCCTTCTAGAACTGCTCCAGCATGGGGCCCCCACAGGTCCCCACCATCAAACCTGCTCCTGAATGGGCTCCTCTCCATAAGTGGTAGCTTTCTGCAGGGTATCTCCACCTACCACGTTGTGGGGTTCTCCACCAGTGGCTGTGAGCTCCACCATGGTCCTCCATTGGCTGGAGTGGGACAACCCGCTTCCGAAGAGTCTTCTCCACAGGCTGCCGGGGAGTCTTGGTTCCAGCACCTCGTTCTTCATTGACCTTGGTGTCTGCAGCGTTGTTTCTCTTTCATTTTCCTCCTTAATCCTTCCTTTCACAGCTGCTGCACAGCATTTTTTATCCTTTTTTAAACACATTATCACAGCAGTGCCACCAGTGTGGCCACTCCTTCAGCATTCTCCCATCCCACTGCCTAAACCTTCCTACCTAAACCCAATACACACAGTCAACTCCATATGAGTCATCTCCCAGTCTACCGACCATGTGTGCACCAGAAAATTTAATCTCTCAAATGATCTTCAGGTTGTTGTTCCTAATTCCCTGTGAGATTTTATGCGGCTGTAACAAGGATCTGCTGCCTTTCAGAAGGCAGGACACAACTGTTCTCCTTCAAGCAAACAATTAATTAGAAGGAAGAGTGTCCACACAGCAAAATGTTTATTAGGAACATTTTGAAACACACAATGCAGTAGCCTCTCAACTCACTGGCAAAAGCACCATTTACATAAAGAAAGGTGCAGAATACATACACTGTTTTCTTTATCGGCACTGTACAAGTACGCAAGGGTATCGTAAAAAACGCAGGATAGTCAAATTACTTGTAAGAACAGTTGGTGAAACCTGGCAGGCTGGTGGGACAGCTATAGCACAACCTGCAGCAGTTCAACAGAACCTCTACCGTTACTGCCCCACCAGACATTGGTGGAAAACCATGGCACAGACCGGTTACAGGGAACAACCTTCAGGCAGGCTCTGCCAACAAGCCATCTCCCCGCCCTCAGGGGCACGCTCCTTTGCAGGGGATCACTTTATTTCCACTAATGGCAATCGGAATAAGGAGCTTCCTGTACTCCAGGGGAAGGTAACGCTCTATCAGCACGTGCATCGGCATCTTCTCTGTCACCAGCTTTTGTCTTTGTTCAAAAAGATGAGAGCAGAAAAGAAACAGCTGTTAGTGAAAAGCGTTTCCTTTCAAACTTAGTATCAGAGTAAAGTTTTTAAAGTTTCCTTGCAGTGACATTTCTGCACCTAACAGTGAGATGCTGTGGCTGCTCATGGCAGAAGCTGTAGGCTCCTATTTGCTGGCAGCTTTCTGCAGTGAGGCACTAGGAACTGCACAAATGTGAAAGCAACCCAGGAGAACCCTCTGCAGAACAGCTTCCCACAGAGGTACGTCTTTATCACAGCAAGAGGCGGGGAGACCTTATTGTGGCCTTCCAGAATCTGAAGGGGGCCTACAAGGAAGCTGGGGAGGGACTTTTTATGAGGACTTGTAGTGATAGGACAAGGGCTTCAAACCAGAAGGGAGATCTGGATTAGAAATTTGGATGAAGTTTGTCACTCTGAGGGTGATGAAACTCTGGAAGGGGTTACTCCGGGAGGTTGTAGATGCCCCAGCACTGGATGTATTCAAGACCAAGCTGGATGGGGCTTTGAGCAACCTGGTCTAGCTGATGGTGTCCCTGCCCATGGCAGGGGGGTTGGAACGAGATGATCTTTGGGGTCCCTTTCAACCCAAACCATTCTATGATTATATGATATTCATCTCTATCCAAGTATAAGCTTTTAAATTTCACAATCCACCTGCCTTGGGGTAAATTTCACCCTTTAAAGAGACACACAAAATGATGTAAGCGAAGCAAACAGCTCATTACTCACTGGGGAAATACTTCCTGCTAGTGCACATCCTGGCAACAACAGTCTTACCCAACACCTCTATAGGTAGGTTTCTAATAACCCTCCCTTTACCTCCTCATGAGGACTTCCAGGTCAGCCATCTCCACTGTCTTCCTCCCTGCATGGTTGGTGTAAGCTTCCAGATCATCGCTCAGCTGCTTGAAATATCTCTTAGAGCTGAAGGAGGATTGAGGAGGGAAATAAAATCAGGCTGTGGAGTGTGTTAACTGGTGTAGGGCAAGTTGCACTAGAGCTGCCCACTGTGCAGGTCACAGCTTGGCAGGGAAAAGAGCGGGAGAAGAAATGCTCCCAAGCCACCCTGCTCACAGCGAGTGCTAATGGTATTAGTGGCCTCTTTGCTCCAGAAGACTGTCAACAGTGCAATGTGCACTGGTCGGGACAAACCCCAGGTGCTCCCGCAAGGCAGCGTGTCAGGCATGGATATCCCCAGAGGGACCCAAAGCACATTTCTGTCTGTGTTCTAATCTCATCTCCCACAACTATTTCCAGCAGTCAGCTTGCAAGCAGCACTCCTGACAGCTTTGTTATTTCAAGAGAGAAAAGAAAGAAAACCAAAGACACAAAGAGGAGGAAGAGGAGCAGTTTGTCGCTGCTTACCACTTTTCAACAATTTTGAAGGCATCTCTAGACACTGGCATTTTCACATAATGGCTAAATATCTTCTTTATCAAACTACTGGGTACTTCAGGCTCACATGTTTTCCTCCGTGATGCTCCTGAGCTCTTTGGGACAGGTTTAGCCCGCAGCGGTTGCAGGGGAGATCTTTGGGGGAAGCAGAAAATCCACACATCCAACGAACAAACACGAGGGAGAGGCAGAGAACACCAGGCTGAGTTTAGGCAAATCTTAAGCTGAATTTAAAGAGGCAAGAACTACCTCAGCTCTTAATTCTTTCTCCCTCTCAATACTTCAAGACCCTTATCCCACAAAGTACAATTTGCAACCAGCTCACATGGCATAGATGAC
The DNA here is from genome assembly GCA_013396935.1 of Baryphthengus martii. Taxonomy (NCBI): domain Eukaryota; kingdom Metazoa; phylum Chordata; class Aves; order Coraciiformes; family Momotidae; genus Baryphthengus; species Baryphthengus martii. The sequence goes on from VWZK01008078.1 coordinate 14,944, forward strand.
CTTGGGAGAAGCAGCTCAAGGTCAAGTTTGCCAAGATAATCACATTAGGGTAACAAAGAGCCAGCAAACTACAGTTCTCTCCAATGCGTGAACGCAGTTTTCACCATGTCCCTGCAGTGTTCACCCTCCAGGAGGGCACAAAGTTTGAGGCATCCAGAGGCCAGCTCTGTGTCTGCAGACAGGACAGTCTGCACTGCTTTTACACTATTAAAAACAGTCTCTTTGGTGGGGGTTTCGGGGTTTTTGCTCAGTTGGGTTGGATTTTTTTGGTGAGGGGTTTGGTTGGTTGTTTTTTTTATTTTATTTTGCTTAGGTTTTTTGATTTTATTTTGCTTGTTGTTTTTTCCCCTCCCAAGACGGTCCCAAAAGAAACTACTGCTGTTTTCCGTTCTAAAAAGGAAAAAAAAAAATTGTAACTTGTAAAAATGAAGTGAAATCTCCAGATTCACGTAGAGAAGTGGAAAGTGACAGAAAAGACCCAGAATCTCAGGCTAACACACACAAAACCCATCGAGGCAGCACATGTATCACCGAATTCTCTCCCCAGCTCCCCTGCACGCTTTTGTCAGAACCTCAGGGGCAGACAGAAGAGATCAGCCCAGAGATGAAGTACGTGTAGGAGTGAGGCAAAAATAAAGTCATGACAGAAGTCATCTTGGTTACTGCTTCTGTGCCTTACTTTACCCATTTGTGAAGGATTATGTACAAATGTTTGATTCACAGGAGCAGAGCAAAAACTGTACTATCAGACTTTGGTGTTTTTAAATGGAATATTCTGTGGCCCTAATCTGGTATAGTGATCACAGTAGAATTGTACCAGTATAAAGAGATTATTTTACAGCAGAATGACTTAACTGTGGCGCTGTCAGGGTTATTGCTCCACTACATCACCTGGAGTAGTCCTCAGGCTTTCAGTCTGAGTGCTGCTGTCTCAAGAAGCAAAGAAGCCAACCCAGGGTCACATTGTATTCTTTAAAAGTGTAAAATAAATTTGGAGTAATGCAGAGGACAGGTTCACTTTCTGTCTCTTGGCAAGCTCCATTTTATACTCAGCACATAGCAGCTACATAGAGTTCTAGACTTCTAAAGTGAATATAAATGTGTTATTTCATGTGATCTGTAATTGCCTCTCTTCTGCAGGGGCCTCTGCAGGGTAGCTTACCAGTTGAAAAACTCCTAGGAAAAGGTTTTGGCCTTCAGCACAAGAAAATATTACAAGAATGTTCACTGGGAATACTTGAGACATCAGACCTGCTCTGCAAGAGAACTGATGCTCACTCGATATAACTCTTTATTCAGCTGCTAAAGCAGTGAATGAACTAAAGACCAAGACCAGGGTGCAGTCTGGGGTTATTCGGTCTGGAGAAAAGGAGGCTCAGAGGAAATCTTGCTCTTGACAACTCCCTGAAAGGAGGTTGGAGCCAGGTGGGGTCGGTCTCTTCTCCCAAGGAACAAGCAACAGGACAAGAGAAATATACCTCAAGTTGCACCAGGGGAGGTTTAGATTGGACATGAGGAACAATTTCTTCCCTGCAAGAGCTGTCCAGGCCTGGCCCAGGCTGCCCAGGGCAGTGGTGGAGTCCCCATCCCTGGAGAGGTTTCAAAACCGTGGAGATGTGGTGCTGAGGAACATGGTTTAGTGGTGCCCTGGCAGTGCTGGGTTAGTGGTTGGACTCAATGATCTTAAAGGTCTCTTCCAATCAAAACAATTCTACGACCACTTAGTCTCCGCTATACCTAATAAAGCCCAGAACAACTGACACGGCTGCTGGGCTCAGCTCCTTCCCCCTGACACTTACACCCCTCAGACACACTTCTGCCAGGCCACTCACTGACAAAGGTGGTTTATACTTACTTGGGAGCAGCAGGTTTTGCAGGATCTGGAGCTGACAGCAGTGGCTTGGAGGCTGCAGCAGAGACAAATGAGGGTGTCTTCATTGAAACCTCTAAGGGAAGAAAGAAGTACCTGAGGAACTGAACTCTGTTTTCGGAGTCCCTGCAGAGGACTGCACACAGGGACGAGCAGAGCAGCAAAATCACATTAAGGGTCTGTGAGCATCTCCCATACTCATAGATTTCCATAAATTTCCTCCAGCTAAGGCTCAGGCTACAGTCAATCCCTCACCTCTGCCCTGCCGTGAACTACCCGTATCAGCCTCCTCCAAGCTTAATCTGCATCCTCCAACTCCACTCTTGAACTCTTTCACTTCTTGACAAGCGAGAGCAGGAAAGAAAAGTACGTGAACAGAACTGAAACACTGAGCAGCTTCCTGTCTAGACGAGGAGTGTTTGTGGAGGGCTCCTGGCTGGCCAGTTCTCTTTGCAGGCTGAGTGCTTCCCAAGAATCCAGCATACCTGGTAACGGTGTCAACTTCACAACCCTCCCTAGCAGCAAGGACACCTGCTCCATTGTAGAAGACAAGACCAACTACTATTTCAGGTACTACTGAGAGTTGAACTCCACAACTCAAAGGATAAGGAGTCTCTTGGAGGAAGCAGGGCTGGGCAAACCACTGTGGTTTCTCGCATTATCTTCTTCTAAAGAAACAATTCTGTGTTGGAGGGACAGGGAGTGGGATGCAGGGCAAGAGACTAGTTATGCTGAGATTTCTAAGGTAAGTTTTATGACAAGAACACAAAACTATTCATCTTTTCTTCCTGTCATTCTTCCTCTCCATGTCCAATGAGACACATAAGATGTCATTACTGTTCCACTCTATCAGCAGGGATCTTTCTATCAAGATCTCTTCATCTCGTCATACAGCTGTGTTAAACACACTGACATACTATTGTAGATGTATTAAGAACACCTACAGCTTCTTTTATGGCAAAAGTGAACCAGAGCAGTGTCACCTTTGTTCCTCCCACACTGCACAGACTGGCAGTGACATTCTCATTACAGCTAAATTTCTCCACAACGCCTCAAATCCAGGCAGTGGGATTCCTTTAGGATGTCTTTAGTTCAGGTTTTTCATTCCAGAGTGTATTGTTCTTCAGAAGACTTTAAAACCAGTCCCAAAAGACACAACTCAAACACACTCTGAGCGTTCTCAAATGTGGCCTCGATCAACGAGAACTCAGCCTGATACGTCCGTTCTCCCACCAGGCACATGCTCTCTTGGGGCAGCAGAGCAGACCGATGCGGTGTCTGAAGAACTGTTTAGAAACAGACCCTTCCTCTCAGCTTTCTGGAAAGCCTCTTTTAGTTAACTGGAAAGGAAATCCGTAACTACACATACAAAATACAGGATTCTAAATTGGGTTTCAAGTCTGAAGTCACATGAATGGCTGTGGAAACAGCAATTCCACGCTAAGACACTGAAAATTCTATGTGAAGTTAGGAATCAGGAAGGAAGGAAGAATAAAATGAAGGATACCCCTACGGCACTATATAAACCCACTAAGCAACCAGTTTTGTACTCTTTGTTCACTGCCATTACCTTCACCTCAAAAAGTTCAAGATGATCTAGGTCTCTGAAGCATCTGATGAGCCAATAACAATCTGGCCCTAGGAACAGCAGCCAACAGCTTCCCCTGAACATCCGATGGACAAAGCAGTTACCACGTTATTAACTTATGTTGTTCATCAATCTAGTGAGAGATAACGGGAAAAATTCTCCAACTGCCTTCTGCTACTGCTGCAACACTTTTCTTACCTTCACTCTCAGGGTTTTCAGCTTCATCCTCAACAGGCTCCTCTTCCGGACCACTCAATTCTACCACAATAGCCTGGTCCTCTAGGTCATCTGCTTGTTCAACAGCTTCTGTTAATCATAGAACATCCCAGATTTTTCAGAGGAAGAAAAAGCAAGAGAATGCCTGCTCAGACATTCAGCTTCAATACCGTTCCCAATCTTGCATTACAGATTTCCAAAGCAGGAAAAATACATCACTGTAACAAGTATCACAGCCAAAATTACAGAATGAAACCCATCTTTCCATTCCTGACAGTGTTGCCACCTCTTACATTTGTACCTTCAAGAATTAGGGTACAAATACACTAAGCTAGATAAGCTAAAGCCCTATGAATTCTCAAGTTTTTCCCTCTGCCACATCTAGGTGTGTAGAGGTCACATGAAAGAAAAATAGCACTTAGTAATGTGGAGAAGCCCATGAGACTTGAATGAAATTTCTATCTGCGCTCCTTTGAAATGAACTTCCTTTAATAAGAACTTCTATCTCAAAAGAAATCTCACCAGTGCTTTAGTGCAGCACGTTGAACACAGAAGACCCGGTAATTCACGAACAGTAACCTGGGAGATCCTTACTTGCCAAGAACTCAGAAGGCATCCAGGTTTTATCAATCGTTGCCTGATTCTAGAACTCCCACTATTAAATTTTAATTAAGCTTTCCACAATTATGTATTTCTCAGCAGTACTGCCAATATAACTTAATGTTTGATTGCGGAACACCAAGAGAGTTAACAAGTCTCCCTCCCAGCACCCATGTCAGCAACACAGCTTGAGAGGCCTCTGGCACTAGAAATAGTCTTCAGTATTAGGGGTTGTCCTCACCAGCTTCAGGAGAGTCTTCATGTTCAGTATCACTTTCTGCTATTCCCTCTTCTTCTGAAGGAGCCGCTTCTGCTTCGACTCTGGTGGCCTGTGCTGTAGTTATTTGTGATTCTTCTGGTTTCATTTGTTCGTTCTCCAAACGTTCAGAATATTCAGCATTTGCAAGATGCTCTGCAGCTAAAATAGGAAATTCTATCACCGATCTTACCTACAAAAAAGCCCCAACCACCACCATAGTTTAATAATTGCCACAATTTACTTGTAAGTAAACTCGGCCATAGCCACAAGCTGTAAACACAAGAAGCAGATGCAGTTCCCTTTCAAAAATTTACAGCTGAGAAATGCACAATTTCTCCTGTGTTTGCTCTACAGTCACCTCATTAGGATGCACACCCGATCCGAATGAAGGAAGTCTACTCATCATTTTTACTCATCTGCCATCTCTGCATCTAGCCTCACTTTCAGCGACTGTGTGAAAGATCAGTTTCTTCTCCATTAAGTCTATCAATACACCGAGTTTGCACTCCTCCCCGTGTCCTCCGTTTTTCTGAATAGACAATTTTGGAAAGATACCTTGCATTATAAAGTGGAGAGCATCTAGAAGTAGTTTTAACCATCCCAGACAAGCCTCTAGCAGGCAGGTTAAGGAGACATAGCAGACACAATTTGCATGTCTTTAAAAACTTCAGCTAGTGCTCAAGAGTACTTAAGCACGACTTGTCCCTACACCCAAAATGTCCGTTATCATGTAGCTCAGAAACCCACACAGGCTGCTGAAAAGTCTTACTGGGAACTCTCACAGTATTGCCACTTGCTGAAAGGTTTTGAAATCTTGGCTGAGTCCAGAACCAGAAGCTCGAAAAGTGGATTTTCCCCACCCTCTTCAGTGACTGGGAGGTTCCACAGCCAAAAGTACAAGTGTAAAGGTCTTGGGAACTCCAAGCCCCAGTGAGGGGACAAGGAAGTCTGACCAAAAGTGGTGCAAAAATCAGTAAAACCCACCTCACTAACCAGAACATCAGGCTCCCTAGACCAACGCAAGGCAAAATCTTGCCTAAAGTTAAGAGAAATATTAATGAGCTTTGAGGGGAGAAGACAAAAGCCCAATTCTACATCAGGGCTGCCTAAAGCAGTAACTCCCACACTACTGGATCTCTGCTGGGATCTAGCCCGTTAACAGTGGAGTCCCAGATGTTGTTAACACACTCAAGTCTCAATTTTGACCGATTTCTTCACCCGTTGCTTCTAGTGATACCTCCTGGAGCTTGGGATAACCTGCCAGCTGTCAGTGCCAGCTGCTCCTCTCAAGCTTCTGCCCTGACAGAGATCTGGGAGCTGCTAGTTTCCATTTCTTTGCTGAATCATCTCCTACATGCTGCTCAAGGCTTTCCCTTTTCAACTTCTTTTATTTCACGCCCATTGTCTTCTTTTCCAGGCTGAGCAGACCTTATCTTTAGTTATTCAACGTACAGAAACTGCTCCATATATTTGATTATCGTTAACAGTAAAATAGGCTTTCTCAGCACCTTCTCGAGTTCTGTTACATCTATTTAGAGATGGAGAGATTAGAACTGCAAGCAGCATTCCAGAGGTAAGGATGACAATCACCTCCGTGCTGACGCAGCGACATTTTATCATCTCTTCCCTTCCTAGTAATTTTGACCTGTTGTTTGCTTTTCTGACCATCCCACGAGCTTTGAGCTGGTGTTCACAGAACTGCAACAATTCTGAGGTGACTTTGATCAGCCTCTAGAGTCACGTCCCATTTAAACTTCACACTCTGCAGTTCCATACAATTAAAACTATAACAGGACAAAGGAATCAAGAAAGATTACAGGATACCAATCTTACACAACCGTACATTTAGAGGCACAGAATATCTCCCACCTTCATGAGCTACTCTAAAAGAACAATCTACCACAAAATTATTATGATACAAAGGTGATGTAACTAATTCCTAATTGTGCTGATACGTCTAGTATGCACAATTACTTATGGGCACTGCAAGTATTCAGCTGAAAATTTAACAACAAAACCGTTGGTGCTATAGACTGTTGAGTTTCCACATTGCCATAGGGCAATCCATCTGAAAACGGAGGTGTAATTAAGCCTAGGGAAAGCTAAATCCACACAGCAACGGCCTTCTGTCATTTCCACACACAATCAGAAAGAATTAAAAAGGATCCTGAAGTCCAGAAAGTGAAATTCAATGAAAGACAGAAATTTATGCCACCCCCCAAAAAGCTTGATGTATTGTCTGGCTGACACCTGTCACCCTCAGCATCTGTGCAGAGTTTTTACCATCTTATTCTAAGGCAAAAGGATGTCAGAGAAAACTGACAATGTGCTTGTGAAAGCAGGTAACTTGTGTGACTCGCTCTCTTCCAGGAACAAGGTGGTATTATGGCCCAACCTACTAGTGACAATCTGTATTACTTAAGGGAGGTCAACCTTCAAGCTCTTGTCTTAGAAGAAAAAGATGCTGATTAGTATTGGAAAAAGATAATGGCTGACATGGCTTAAATAAAGTCAGTAAAGCGTTAAAAGGTGTACAAACAAAAAGAGCGACTAACCAGGTGTATTCCTCACAAAGCGGGAGCCCCTCATCTCTCCTATGGGAAAATGGTCAATACTACGGACCTACCAAAAAAATACGAGCCTTTATTCCATCAGCTGTCACTGTGAACAAGGCAAATACTGACAAGAAAGCCCATGAGCAAGTCACAGCCTACTTTCTGAAAGTCTGTCTGAAAATGCTCACGATGTCTCTGATATAACTTGACTTAAATTATCTCCAGCATCTACTACACAATAAAGTCTTATTTCACTCTGCAAGTCCCCTGAAAAACTCTTGGTTTTAATCAGATGACAGTACAGCACTCCCCTGCAACACCAAAAGTACTTCTTATCCTGTCTGAGTATCTTTTCCTGCTCCACTCCATTCACTGCATTACCCATCTCTCCTTCTGCATCTCTTACATCTAGGTCTTCGATTATATGGAGGACAACTTCTCTCAGAGACATGCTGAAAGATCTCCTGGGCTTTAGAGTGATTGGGGATCCCAAAGATTTACTTGAACTTTTGGATGACAAAGAGGAGCTCCATCTATTAACAGCTAGAAATAGAGAGCATTAATGCGCCCCCAGGATCTTTTTATACTTTCTCTTAGCTTTCCTGCTAAGTGGAAAAAAAAAAAACAAAAAACAAACGGAGAGGGGAATATGCACCAGAAAATGCTCTTCCCTGACCTGAAACAGTTGAGGAAGTTTACATTGCATCTTATGAACCAGCCCAAAAAAATCCTTGCAACCCTTTTTCCATTCAACTGAGGAACAACGTTGAGATCGGCCACCTCTGGTAGAACAGCAGAACTATGTAACCATTACCGTTTGACTTCGATGCCTTATAGGCTACAGCGTCTTAGCGATACTGGCAGAAAACCTGACCACACTCCATGTCCTCCACGCTTTTCTCCACATCACCTATCCATTTGTCCCAAAAGTCCCTGCCATTGCACTCTTCAGGGCAACTTTTCCTGTTCATCTCTTTCCTTGTCCTTTCAAAACAACTTCTCCCACCCAGCTTGCAATAGGCAACCCTCCAGAAGCAGTGTATGGTCCAACAGTCCACCACACACTAATTAATTTCTAAGTTTTCCATGGCAAGAACTCTTTTCCTAGTTTGAGCAGCACTGAAAACACCAAACATTCTTTAAATATTGTTTCTGTGGCCCCTGACAAAGGATTATAAAAACCCCTATATGAGTTCTGACTGAAGAACTGCACGAAGCTGTTTATTGCAGCAGATCCTGGACTGGTCAGTTGCCCCAGGGTCATCAAGAAGAAAATTTGAGTTACAACCATGTCTGGAGCTTGGTCTATGCAATATGAGGAAAATGGGCTCCCCTTTACACAGCCAGGACAAGGTATTTACAGGAAATGAATGCAGAAGAGAGACACCAGTGGAAAACCCACAAGCGACTGGTCTTGCAGAGCATAGGTACAGAGTGATCAGGGAGGCGACTGCCTCTGTACAAGGGATTTTTAAGGCCCTGGAGACAGTGAAGCCGTTAATTGTGATGGATAAGTGACCTCACCAGGGTAAAGGTCTAGACTAGTAACCTCTTGAGACTCCTAACTCTGCCTACAGTTCCTACACATTACCTCCTCACCTTACCATATTTGTGACCAACTTACAATGTCCACTTCTGAGGTCCCCAATACAAGAGGGAGATGGACATACCGGAGAGAGTTCAGCAAAAAGCCAGTAAGATGCTTAGAGGACTGGAGCATCACTCTTCAGAGGAAAGGCTGAAAGAGGTGAGACTGTTCAGCCTGGAAAAGAGAAGGCTCAGGGGGAAATCTCACAAATAGACGGAAGTATCTGGAGGGAGGGTGTAAAGAAGATAAAGCCAGGCTCTTTCCAGCGGGGCCCAGTGCCAGGAGAAGAGGCAACAGGCACAGACTGGAACACGGGATGCTCTGCCTGAAGATAAGAAAACACTTTTTCACTGTGAGTGTGACTAAGCACTGGCACAGGTTGCCCAGAGTTTGCAGTCTCTATCCTTGGAGACATGTAAAAGCTGCCTGGACACACTCCTGGGCAACCTGCTCTAGGTAGCCCTGCTAAAGCAGGGGGGTTGGAGATGACCTTCAGAGGTCCCTTCCTACCTGACTCATTCTGTGATTTGAGAGAATACCTGCTAAGCCCCGAGTCCTAACCCACAGTACTCACTGCCAATCATCACTTCTTCTGAAACAGAAAGCTGTTCCACTGGGTTACTCTGCTGGGAATGATCTCACTTACCTTCTTGCTGGTTTGCAGGAGTTTTTGGAGATACAGGAGTCATTCTGCCAACATGCTCATGATCAACGATTAAGTCCTCAGAATGCCTTGGGGTCCTTCCCTCATTTGTGCCCACGCTGGATACCAGGCCCATCAGCCCAGCCTCCTCTTGAGCTGCATCAGAAATCTTGCTTCTCTGTGCTGGAGTTTTTGAATTTGATAAATGTGATTCAAGAGCAGTAAGCTTATTTTGGCTTTGCTCATCCAACTGAGGCTGAACAAAGAGCTCCGTGTTACTCAGCATGATTTCTGCATCACTTGTTAGCGTGGTTGTTTGAATCCCAGATGCTGATTGTGAGTCCACAAGACAGTTCTGTGCTGTTTAGATAAAGTTTTAAAACAAGTTTTAAGTGAAAAACAGTTCAAGGTCACAGGGACACGCGTTTATTACTAGGACTTGCATGATTCAAAATTTAAGTAAATTCAGCAAAATTCTATTCATCCTCCACACACAAAACATAGAGGCTGTATCATGACACTTCCATTTTCTCTACTAAACCACCTTCCCAGTACCCACAGTTACAAACACCATCCCTGTGGTATTAAATCACCAAACTGGGGGGAGCACATATTTAAATACAGAGAACCAAATCAACTACAGATGCAAAGCCTCATTTTCATCTTGCCTCCCACATTACACTGGATTTCTGTGAACGTGCCAGTAGCCTTTAAATCGTAAAATACTGACTATGCTTCAGTAACTGCTCCTAAAAATCACCTTATATAAGGCCCTTCCTCCTGAAACAGAAGTAACAACATAAAAGAAACCTTTTCTCTTCAGTATGTTCTGTTCCACTCCGCCTTCAAAAGCTTCCACATCAATAGCTCTGGAGTTTACTGGCCTCCGGACCAAGCCTCTCTTTTCAACTGTCTCTGGTGGGATCAAGGAACCAAGAGACATGCGAAGAGATCTGTAAAAAAGATTTACACACTCCCCTTTTACCCTCAGATGACAGAAACGGTGTCACTAACAGGGATATATTCCACAAATTCCTTAGTTAGGAGGAATTTTCCCCCAAATCCCTTGAAGAATAAAGATGTCCTATAGATGACAGCAGGGTGGTGGGAGGACTTCAGAACAAGCCTAAGAACCCGCCTGCTATCAGTATTGACAGCAAAGTACCGCTACCAACACATTCTAACTTTTTTGGGATGGGAGCTAAGACAGAGACATGCAAAGCATGGGAAAATATGCACCTCATGGTATACATTCTGCATCCTAAAGATGCTCAATACCTCCTGTCCCTCTCTCCAGGCAGCTCAAAGGACTCAAAGATAGGAAGTAGAGAACGCGGTCCTGTGAATCAATTATCTTGCGTGGGACCACAGGCAATGGTCACAGTGAGAAAGGAGAAATAAATTACTGGGATCACTAGCAAAGCACACAGACAACACAGCAAAAGAAGTTCTTTGACTTGCTAAAATCTTTTTAAAGTCCAAGAAAGTTGGACTAAAGACTGCATAGATGAAACTGATGTGATGAGTCAACAGGCAGAGATAACATTCCAAAGTATATTGTGTGCTGATTTATTGTTGGAAACATGAGAATGAAAGGAAAAAAGGAATGATCCTAGCAAGTAAAAACAGAAGCAGCAGTAGACCAGCTAGGCAACCTAGAGCAACCTGGGCATACAGTGCAGAGCTACAGTTTCTGAAAAACACAAAATACACAGTGACACCTTCCCACGCCAACAAGAGAGCGGGAGATGACGGCGTTATTACCGACACGGGTCTTTACCCCAAACCCAGGTATTTACACTGTGCTTCACAACTAGAGGTGACGAATCGAAGGAGCTGTAGTTAGGACAGCCAGAAATTAAGACATACTAGATTAAACTCACCGAGCCAAAGCAGTGCTGTCCAACATCAACTGAGCTGGAAAAAATTGGTGACACGTTAGTTGAGAGATTATGCTGAGAAACTACCCTCTACACAACAGGCTACAGGAACTTCCTTTTCCCAGAGCCAGTTACAGGACAATCTACAAAAGTTACTTTCGGGTGAGAATAAAATTAGATGACAGGTTCACTTTACAATTTCTCCTCTGTTTTTCAGAACTGTATATTAGGAGTCTAATTACCCTTTCAAAAATTGCTTATAAAACAGTTATTTCAAAGAAAATTTAATATGGCACATGCCCTCATACTCAATAATATTTATTTTACCACATAGCAAGATGTTCAGCTAAGGCGTCAGTCACAACCACCCTTCAGCAACCCAAACCAAACATTAAAGCCTCTGGGAGGTACGTAAACCAAGGTGAGGTGTTTAATCTGCCTCTGTTAAATTGCAACTAAACCAAAAGCTTCATTTACCACATTTGCAAATTTATGTTTAAATGGAATACATATTCCAATATAAATTATTATTTCTTTTATAAAACCACAAGACCCCTTTTTTCCCCTCAGACAAGAACTCTTATTCTTGTTAAGTTAAATAAGTTAATAAGAATAAGAGTTAAATATATAAGTTACATTTAACTTATTGTTTATAATTGAAACGAGAAGTCTGCAGCTTGTTGCATTTTCAAGTTTCTGGAACTGAGGAGAAGATGGGGATTGCTTCCCTTCAAACTCAAAGAGCACCAACTCGGAAAACTAGTCAAGCAGTTATAAACAGTCAGGGCAGAGCCTGTAACTTGGCTCAAAAAAGCATATTTTAAATTTGCCAGGAGGGGCTTTCACCTTATCTGCTATCCCCTTTGCACAAGATACTGCAATCCTGCTTCCAAACGTACAACTGCCCAGCTGAGAAGTGACAAAGAACCAAACTGCAGCAGATGAAGATCAGCTGACAACAAAAGCAGCGGTGAACGAGGTAATTCTAGACTGCAGCCTTACCTTGGTTCTGGGGAAGTCGTTTGGCTGCTGCTCTCTCAAATTCAGAAATGCTGAGTTTCTTTTGCTTCTTAGCTGTACGGAATGTGGTGACAGATGTCTCCTCAGGAAGAAGGTCTGGCAGCTGCATTTCCCCCCTGCCAATACAAACCAAGTCTTTGACAAAGGACAACATCATCGCTTTGCTACCCTAGAACGGTCCTTGTGATGTTGCTGAAAAGCAAATGGGAATTATTTGTCCTTGCTGCAGCAAAAGCGAGGAACTAATGGATGATTAGCTGAGTAAATGCAGAAACATGTAATTCCCTTCTGCTAAATCAAAGTCAACTTCACAAAGAGAATCAAACCCTTGAGCAGCACTGAGATAGGTCAGACTAGAGGAAAAGCTCTATGATTAGGATCAGAAAGTGTGTTTTGGAGTTGGCTTCCCCCTTTACCGAGAATTCCAAGAATCCCCTCTCGTGAGGGTGACATTGAGGCAGTGAGCTGCTGCTGGTACTCCAGACTGCATCCTGCAGAACTAGAGCAGGGCGTCCCTCCCGCAGCCAGGGGCCCACAGTCGGCAAACACGTCATTCCACATCCTTTGCTGCAACCAAGGTGGCTCCAATACAGCAAAGGATGGCAAAGCGATCACGTCTGCGGGTCTCTTCCCCTTACAAAATACATTACTCAGAAACGTAGCCAAGTTTCATTTCTTATTGTGTCTCAGCATTGGAATGAACTGGTTCGTAACGGGGAACAAACGTAAAGCAGTGGAAGAAGAGACTGCTCATTTTTTCACATCCATCCCAGAATACTCTACTGCAACTAGGGAAGGCAGTGCCTCCCCAAATCCAAGAAAGTTCAAGTCAGTTAAAATAAGGTTGTAAGAAAGGATTTAAAACAAAAAGTCTATACTTGCTTAAGTTCAACAATCAGCTAACGCATGGAATATGAAACCTTGCAAAGATCCAACCGTCTTGTCTTCTCACTTAATAAAGGCTCATGAGAAGCACATTCAAAGATGTTCAGGAACTATAAGCAAAATCAAGAAGGAACTAAAATACTGTTCATCTTTTTTGAATTAAAAAAAAACCCAAACAAATAAACAAGCTGCCACACCTACAGAAGATTCAGATGGTTCTTCCTCCATTAAAAAATCAGAAAGATAGCAGCTTGCTTAATATTTTAAGGTTGCTTATGGTCAGTGCAAAAAGTTTAGCTATAAAGACAAAAGAAACCACATTATTTACAACAGTCAATTTTGCATAAGCAAAAACGGGCAAGAGGGTTATGGCCAAAATGGCTAAAGCAAATTAAGCCCTATCACCACTCCCAGTCTTCTTGTATTTCATAACGAAGTGGAAGCAAACAAATCACAATTCAGCCTCTCCAATTCAGTCAGTCCTATTAACTTAATGAAAGCTAAACATCTGCAGTATTTACCATTCTGTCCCCTGGTCTCAGTGATTCCCATGCGACTATCAAAGCTGGAGAGATATTTCTGAAAATCCCACCTGAGAAACACCATTCTGATCACTGAAACACAACTAGACAAATCCTGCTCCCCAGTCCCACCACAGGAACTGCCCCTGTACCTGGTAGTGTAAAAAACCAAAAGCAAACGCTAAAAAAAATTACTTACATGCTGGAAACCCTCTTAGATGGGAGTTCTGACTGAGCTTCTTCTGTTTCTTCATGTTTAGATATCTGAGCTGCCAGAGGTGTAACTTGTGGTTCTGCCAATAAATCAAAACATTCCCTGTTCACAACTGAATCCAGACAGAATGCCAGATCTAAGCTGCATGGTGTAAATTATATGAACAGGTTAAAATAGAGATCTGGTGAAAACTCTTTGGGTTCCACTCCTAGGAAGGCTCGCACATAGAGTGCCAAGCCAACGGTGACTAAGGGCAGTGGGGGAGTTCCAGGAGCCGCGGCAGGGCTGAGCTTTGCAATGGCGCACGCCTCTCTACTGTAAACACAACCCGCTGCGGTGATTCCTCTTTCACACAAATCGGCCATAAAATGCTATGAATTTCTACGCCACGTACCAGAACAATACTAACAGGCTACAAAAGAACATCTCCTGGTCTCAACTCCACCAAAACGTTTTCCCGAAAAGAGATACTCACGAGTCTGGATGATTCTCCTGAGCATAAGCCGCGGTGTGTCATTGTCAAGATCGGGGAGTACAGCTGGTCTCTGCTTCACCAAGGTGCTTCTGCCAGAATTCTTCTTTCCTGAATCAGATCCAGCCTAAAGAGATAAATCAGGCAGTACTGGATTAATGGTTGGACTTGATGATCTTAAAGGTCTTTTCCAACCTAAACAAACCTGTGATTCTGAATTCAAAAACTGTAGTTTCGTCATTGAAGACGAAGCTGAAAATCAAAAGCATCTGTCACCCATCTTCAAATAAAAATCTAAGCTGGCCAACACGAAACATTTTCCAAACTCCCCAACAGAAACGGCAACATTTGCTTTTTAACAACGCCGGCACTTCATTTTTGGACGGAAGACAACTGACAGCGGGGGGACAGCGGGGGGACACCCCGTGGGGCGGCGGCTCCCGACAGCGGCTTTTTCCC
>VWZK01008078.1:29975-63919 GCA_013396935.1 Baryphthengus martii
CCCGGGCCCGGGAGGCTGCCGGCGGCGGCGGGGGAGGAGGGCCCGTTGGAGGGTGGCCCCCCGGACCACTCGTACTCGCTGTCGTCGGGCACCACGTCGGAGGAGCTCCTGAGGAAACTGAATGAGCAGCGCGACATCATCGCGCTGCTGGAGGTGAAGATGAAGGAGATGAAGGGCAGCATCCGCCGCCTGCGACTGGCCGAGGCCCAGCTCCGGGAGGAGATCCGCGAGAAGGACCGGCTGCTCCACGCCGCCAGCGTCGGCACCCGCAAGCGCCACGGCCTCTGAGGGCCGCCGGGCCCGGGCTCGGTACGGGGCTTTCCACCGCGGAGCTTCTGCCACCCTCGGTGAGGCGCCCAAACAGAGCGGAGACGGGATGGGCGGTGGGTGCGCAGCCCCCGGCTCTTCCTCACCGGCCCGTCCTGCCCCGTCGAAGCTGCCCCCACCGAACAAGCCCGCACCACCGGATTCCCCTGCCTAGAAGCGGCGGCCACTGTTAGCTCGATGCCGAGCCCCTTTATCCTTTCGACATTACCCCAGAGCTAGCACTATGGGTGCCTGCTGGCGTCCCGTCTAAGCTGGTGCCTCCCTGTGTCAGCAGCAGCACAAAGTGCTTCTTCTGGTGTAGGTGGGACCCGTGTCGCCAAGAAGCGGGCGTAGGGTATCAGTTTTCAGCAAATAAACTCACTCTGTGTCAAGTGAGGTAGCAGCAGCACTACCCCTGGAGAAGGCGTGTCTGGAAGCGTGGTTGGCACTGTACTTTTCATAGAAACAAACAGCGATGTTGTGTTTGGCTTCTAGCAGAGGCTCGAAGAAAGCTTTAGAAACCCTCTCAGGGTGATGTGTTTCTTCAGTAAATTACTGATGCCGTGACAGACTGCTGTTTGTAACGTGAAAGATTAAAAATTGCTCTTGTACGATGTAGTTTCTGCTTTCTCCGCAGTACCTATGTCTTCGTTACAGATGTCTCCATGCTCTCGACACTGGTAAGGATTACGACCTGTTCCAAAGAACCTGGTGGCATTTGACAGCTGTGGTTTATCTTGTTGGCCTAAGAACGCCCTCTCGTGAAACGGAGGCTTTGTAACACGTCGGCATTGAAATCCTTGGCTTTTGTTCAGAGAACTGGGATGAAACAGAAGCGACGCGAGTTTATCTGCAGCGGTTGCAAACCCTTGCTGTCTAATCCTAACCTAGTTGGCATGGCTAATAATCTGTACATTAGGCAAGACCTTATTGAAACGTGCTTGCGTGTGTTAAACTGAGATTTAAAGAGTATTGTAACAAATTTGTGTGGAATGATCGTGTAGTTTCTGTTTCTAGCCAGCACTCGTCCTCTCATTCCCGGCGACACGAAACCAAATCAACGTTGGCTAGAGAGAGGGTGGAGTGAGGGTGGCAAGGCTTGAATGTCTACTTCCAGGTTAGCTGGTGGAACAGATACCTCACTGCTCTGAAAAAGGAGGAGGAGAGTGTCTGTTGCACCTCATGCTTGGGGGGTATGGCTTCTAGAGCGATGGATGTCGGAAACAAAAGGCAGTTCACCACAGTGTGCCCGTAGTCGCATGCGAGGGACGAGTCCCCAGGTGTCCGCTGGGTCCCCGAGATCCTTGTCCTGTCATCAGAGTGTGTTCCACAGACGGGGATGTCAGTTTTACTAAGTTTTATAGAAGTATTTTCTAAATGTAAAAAAGTATATTTAGTTTGAACTATTGTACTCTTTGTAACACTGGCTAATGTAGCTTTACAGCTGTCGGGTTCAATACTCTGATGGGGCGAACGGGCACGGTGGGATTTGGTCGTGGACGTTTGTCTCTTGATCACGTAGCCTCTTAAGCTCACGGTGCTGGGTGTCACAGCGTGCTACGTGTCACAGCGTGCTACGTGTCACAGCGTGCTACGTGTCACAGCGTGCTGCGCGATGCCTGCGGCATTCTCCTAGTAATGCATGGACTGAGCTGGATGGTCGACCGTAAGGATATTACAGGTCTATTCATGTACTAAGTATTTTCCATTATTTCATTCTGATTTATTTTCTCCAGTCTGATATGTAGCTCTTAACTCCAGCTCCGCGGTATCCTGATTTTCCTGTGAGTCAAGTAAGCAGTAAATTTTGGTTGGTTGGTTGGTTTTTTTTTTTCCTTTGTAAGGAAAGCAGATACCTGCTTCACCATCTGATTTAACATACGTAAGTGGTCCAGCAGATCTATATGCTCCCTCAAGACAACAGGCAGCACAATGTGTCTCCTTACAGATGAGACCAGCAGTGCGTCCTCACTCCTTGGGAATAAGCGTGTTGTAACAGTTGGGGTACTTTTTCTACCGTTGGAATGCACTTCGGAACGTTCAGCCACTCCGCCTGCTGGACCGGTTAACTGCTGGACTCTTTGACTTCTCCAGGTTACACTGAGGTGCTAACGTGCTTAATTTTAATAAAGTCTATTTTGTTTTGTTACGGTTCCTGTTTCCGTGCTGTATGTGTACGTATATTTCTGAAAGATCGGCGGCTGTAGGTTGTCTTCTCTTTTTGCACCATTTTTTTGTTCCTTGTGAACTCTGAGGCTGCAACAGTGTGGATATCTTTACATTTGCAAATATCTTTACATTCGTGTAGCGTGAGGAAGAGGACCTTGAGGCCTGTTCAGCCCATTCAGTGTATATTCCACGCCTGCTTAGGCAGAGGTTAGAGCTGGTTTAATGAGCTGTTAGGCCAGCAGTGCTCTCTAGATAGTCAGGGGCGTTTCGAGCAGCCAGAGCCAGGCTTCCCACACCAGGTTCCTGCTGGGGAGACCGTGCGAGTCTCCTGGGTTACGCAGGGAAGAGCTAGTGTGTGGCGTCTGGATTTGTAACTCCACTCTCCGAAGTTCCTCACTTCGGTCTGGTTTGGAGCTATTGGTCTCGAACAATTGTTAGCAAAAATTTCCAGTTGTGCCTTAAATGTCGCATTTTTGAGTTGAACTGGGAACGTTAAATGAAGCTGCATGACAAAAGCCAACGCTTTTCCTCCTGCACGCCTTCCCCCAACTTCCTGCTGAATTCAGGTAAGCGAGCAGCGGTACCGGCAGTGAACCCAGAGGCTGATGCTGTAGGGAGATACTTTAGTACACGAGCAGCAATACAATTTATTTGTTAAACACAAATGGTTTTTCTTCCCTTCCAACTCCTCACCTTTCTGCATCCTTTATTCTAGTCCAGCCTAGACGCTCACAGTATTTTTCTTCTACCAACATCAACTACCTTTGGTTGCTATATTCCTGCCTGTGTGTATTACCCAACATTAGCCCTAGAAGGGTACTTGAAGAATGTTTAGTTAAAATGGGGTTTGTGGTTCTGAGGGAATATCCAAATTTCGACTTCCTAACAATCCCCCCTAGAGATTAATACCGATTCCCTTTCCTTACCTACTTTTAAGTTTTGCGTCAGTAATAAGATGGCCTTTAACCCAGGGGGTTAATAGTTTTATTTTACTTCAGATGATGCTTTCTTGCTCAGCATCCTTAGGCCACAGAGCTCAAGCACTAAACTGGTCACGTATTCCCCCAGCAGCCTGCGCAAGTTCACCTACCAGTTCATCCTCCCAGTCACACAAGAAATCAAGAAACACAACTCCATCTACGGCACGTATCACCATGCAATCCTAAAATCCTGGCGGCGTTATGAGGATGACGCAGCCTGCCTGTAACAGGGGCTATCAGCTGGCTGATGGAGGTTTGGATATCTCTGGAGTTTCTGTTCATTCCTTCCCCGGTTTCCAAACCAGCTGGGAAAAAAACCACACCGTGACTGGTTGAAGGTGAGGCTAGACTGGGTGGAAACAGCATTCTGATGTACGTAGTCCTTACTTAATGGTTCTGTGCAGAGATCCGCACCGGCAGATTAAACAAAAAGCAACGTTCTTCTGAAGGCGGCGTGCCTCAGCACTGGGCTCTACCTAAGGTGTTTGCGTGGCCAAGGACTAAGTTTTGAGCTTTAATAAGGTAAAATCAGTCTTTATGAGATGGGATTAGAGGAAGAGCTTTGGCCACAGAGCCCCTGTGAGAGCACTGTGGTGACCTTGAGCTGTCTTGAGATCCTTGTGAACAGATACAGAGGGGAAGGGACAGAGGGGCTCTGCTGTGAAAAAACACGTGAAGCAGAACCAAACAGGAGAGAGACAGAAAAGCTTTTCCCCAGTGCAAACCCCTCTCTCCCATAAAAAACTTATTAACCTAAAGCCTGCAAGTTCCAGGCTTGGGTCTGGAACTTGGTTTGGAACTGACTCCACAACACAGCAGCGAGCACAGCAGACCCCAGGAGGTTATACAGAACCTTCTCCTTTGTCTTTCCATATGAAGAACAAAGGAGAAGTGGCTTTTTCTGTGTATTCACAGGTTTGCATTGGTGTATAATCAACCCAGTTCCTACAGCCTTCTAGATAGATCTGATGGGTCAGGCTCGCCGTGCACAAACTGTTTACCCATATAAGACTGTCACAGGCTTCACGATTCAAAAAATCGGTTTTGTTCATGACACAAATCCCTAAGCTGAGTCCACAAAGAATTGTGGTCAGGATGGTGCCAGCTGTTCTGCAGACATCTTCATCCTCGGGGAGAGACATGAGTAGTGACCACAAGGCGCAGAGCACATGAACACATCTGAGACTGGCAGCTGGAGATCCGAAAAGGCCGTGATAAAGGCAATGAAAAAGCTCATCATTTTCTCCTAGGCATGAACTAGCATCTCAGTCAGAAAACAAAGGGGAGGGAGGGAAAAAAGAAAAAAATCACCTATTTCTTGTTCAGCTACTCTTCACTTGGGCTCAGTAAAGTATTAACTGCCTGCAGTTTCCATTTCCAGGCCACACAGGGTAAGAAGGCACGAGATAGCGACCAACACAGCACTGGCACTCCAGTTTGCCTCTTTCAAACAGCAGAAATCTGTTGGGCCAGTGCAACACCAGAGTCTAGGAAAGGGGCTCAACGGCAGCCACCTGTATCCTTTCAAGTCCTGCCTCCAGCAGCAAGCCCAATCATTTTGTGGGCTTCTCTCTAAGAAGCAGTTGGGTAACACGTGGGTTTGCTGGCAAAGATGTGGAACCTTTAGAGCTGGGCCCAAATCCTGTACCAAGTACGGGACAACTACCAAGCTGTCTTTTGAGGGTCAGCCTCATCTAAACTACATGGTAACAAGACTTTTGCATCTCTAAAAGCCCTCTCTGCTGCTTCTTGAGTGAACACAGTGGGGGTCTCCAGCAAGACCCTCCTTATCTGTTCGCAAGTATCTATTTGAAGGACTTTTTTCTCCCACCCCACACCTTCAGTGCTTACTTCTTTTGAGCAATTCCTTTTCTTAATAAGTTTTCACTGTATAGCTCTTGTTAGAGGAGTTGAACATGAATTTCGTAACGTGCAGCTCTGGCTGCATCTCCTTGAATCCCTCCTCTCCCAGGGCCCACAGTCCTCGGAGGGTGGACGCTCTTCTCACCTCCCTCTTTGAAGGGAGGTGACCCTGTCACCGTCACAACCCGGGCATGGCGGCGGCAAGAGCCCAGGGCGGGCTGAGGCTCCCCCTCAGCCACCAGGCCACTTTCATAGCGCGAACGTCGCCACCGCCCCTCCCGCCGGGGACGCTCCCTCCTCCCGGTAGACAAGGCCTCCCGCCTGGGCGGCGGCAGCGCGGGGTTTGTCTGTCAGCGGAAGCCCGGGGGCGGCCCAGCCTTTCTGAGGAGGACTCCGCTGCCAGCCGTCCCACACCCCTCCCCACTCCGCCACTATCCCATAATGCCCCAAGGCCCCGCCGACGGCGCGCGGGCCCCTGCCCTGANTGGCGGCCGTGGTCTGAGGGGGGCCTGAGCCCGGCCCAGCTCCTCCCGGCGGCTGCGAGGAGCCGAGGGGGCCTCCGCCGGGGTGAGTCCGGGCCTCGAGCTGAGGGAGCGGATTCCTCCGGTAATCGGGAGGCGGAGGCTGCGCCTCAGTCAGCAGGAGCACCGGCCCACCTGGGATTGCTGTCCCCGCCGGCTGCTCTGGCGTGCCCGAGGCTGTGCCCTGTGTCCCAGGGCTCAGACACTGGGACTTCTCGTCACCGAGTCCGGTGCCCCTCGGTGCTTCTGCCTCGCTTCGCGATGACTCGGTACGGCGCGGAGGAGCGCCTGGGGCTGCTAAGAGATGGTGTGTGCAGCCCGAGAGGTGGACCCGAGCGTACCTTCGAGTGGTTTTGATGTTCTTACTCAATTCCTGTCTCGGCGGAAGGACTGAAGTTAACGTGACAAGTTTGGATCACTTTGTCACGTAGAAAATGAAAGGTTCGTGTTTCCTTGGAGTCGGACTGGCTGGAGTACGTGTGCTCAGAGATCTGCTGTAGCCCACTGTTTTTTCCTTTGAGATGCCAGTTTCTGGTGTGATTCTGTAAGACATTTGTTTTTGTTTGTCTTTTTTCCACCTCTGCAGCTGCTGTCACTTTTTAGCTTTAAAAACAATCAAAACCCGCACAAATTTACAGTAGGAAGGAGCGTTATGTTGCCTTTTGTTAATGTGCCCTAGCTTTTTGAAGACACGAAGTCCTCAAGACACTGCTCTTGCAGTCCATATTTAGCTACCTGTCTGAGGTGTGCTGTAATAACACTTCAGCTGTTCATTCTTGTTTGAAATCCATCATTTCCAGTGTAAATGTGTCTCTTGGATTGGGATTTGTGGCATACACATTGCAGACCAAGTAGAACAAAGCCCAGGTAAATGCTCGAATAGGAATCGGTTGCGGAACTGTTGCTTGAATGTTGAATCTGACTCCTTAGCTGCCTTCTCAAGTTGATAGTCTTTTGATCTCTCTTTTTTTCTGGAGGAGCTGTGTACAACTTTCTGTGTGTACATTGATCTTAAGTTTCCTTTTAGCAGCAACCAAAAAAAAAGGTATTCCACAGATCTCCACCCAGAAGTAGAGAAACTCCTGTCTAGAGCATCGCTATCAGCGAAACACATCATCTAACTTAAAGCACAATGACTCACTTTTTGGACTATTTAGCTGTTTTTCCACTGGGATCCTAATAAGTATTTCATCTTTTTCTCTAAAAGATGTCAAGTTATTTGGTAGGTAATTTGAAATATATTTAACGTCTGGGTTTGATCAATTCTTTAGAAAAATGCCAATGGTAACAGCATTCTGCGGTTGTTTCTGCTGGAGTTTCTTTTGTCTCCATTATTAGTAAGAGAGTTGTCTGGATTAGTGATGGCCCAGAACATGTTTTGTGTAAGGATTGCAGTATATGCTGATAGCTGGTAATGTTGGAAGCAGGATTTCTTTCCGTTGTTTTCAAACTCCTGGGTATTGTGGCTTCACGGACAGCGCTGATACTCATATTTGTGTATGACCGATTTGTACCCTTACACACCATGTTTCTGGAAGCAGCACTATTGGTGTTGCAGGAGGGGGAATGTGTGATTTTGGTAGAGTGAGATAGGGAGATACCTCAGGAAAAATTTGGGGTTGGGTTTGGTTTGTTTTCAGGGGCAATTTGGAACTCAGCCAAAGACTAATCATATGGAAGTGAGGACTTACAAGTGTGGAAAGCTTATGGATCATAAAGCATATTGGAGACAATTTTCTGTATTTTGAATGCTGCCAGTCATTAATCGAGCACTGCTGTGGCTAAACCTAAAAATTATGGGGTAATGTAACACCAGATAGCAATGTTGTCTTGGTCCTCTTGCATTTAACACTGCACCAAGGTACCTAGAGTTGTTTTTTTAGGGGTGACTACATTTGTGCTGCCTAATTCAGGGCTGTTGTCTGCACAGCTGGCTACTTGGACGAGTGTATGACAGTGAGTGTTTTCAAATGTGCTCAATTTCAGTTGGGAACCACAAGAAAACTTGCAAGGGTCAAAATGCCGTTGTTGGTAGGAGATCTAGTTAGAATAAAAATGAGTACTGAATGGTAGTTTGCTACTTGAGTTCATGAATGAACCTGGCTAAGTTTTAAGGATTGGATAGAAAAGATTATAAATTAATTTCTCTCTCTGGCTGTTGAGTTGTCACATTGTGGACAGGATGAGCATCAAGTTGTAGGCACAGGGAAAGCTTTTCCAGAGTCCTCCCGTATATTTTGTTTGCTAGTGGCCTTGTGCTTGCTGACATCTGTAACCAAAGAAAGTACACTTCAGGTTGGCTCAATTCTTGCATTGATTTATTTTAATGGAGTTCAAGGAGAGAAATAAAAAAGACTGAGAAGGAGAAAGTCAACTTATTTTGCCTATTTTTCAGAAAGAAACAATCTGTGCCTTGTCATTCTCTTCCCCTTTCTCTATTTCCATCCCTCTACTGTTCACATATCTAGACTTTATCATTTTCAGATCTGAAAGTGTGCTTAGAATAATGTAATTTCTTGCAGAGCTCAGCCCATAGCGATTGCTCGGTGAAGGTCTCTGTTGAAATCAGATTTCTGATTGGCCCGGAGCAGGACGTAATTGTGGCTTCCGAAATCTATTAAGCCACTATCAGGAGAATGGAGCTGGGATTTTTGCAGGGGTGCTTGATGGGAGGACAGGAGACAAGGGGCTGTCATGTTAAATGGAAACAGGATTCTGGTTGGACGCCGGAGAGCTGCCCTCTGCACAAGGCCGGTCAAGCACTGGGGCAGGTTGCCCACAGAGGTTCTGTAGTCTCCATCATTGGAGCTTTTTGGGATCAAAGTGGATAAAGGCATGGGCACCCTGGTCTGATCTCCTGGCTGATCCTGCTTTGAGCTGGAGGATGTTCCTTACAACCTGAATTATTCTGTAATAAGTTGCTTAGTTTCTTTTGAAAGCACCTTTGCTAAAGGGAGATGATCTCTTACCAAGTAATTTGTGGTGTAGGTGATGAGGTGGTCTGCTTGAGAGAAGAGAACTAATTCTGTCATGCTGGTTCCATTGTGTTCCTAGAAAGTGCGTGCAGGAGAGGTTCCTGTCTTTTTCGATTTTAGTGGCACTAGGAAAGAGATTGAAGGGAAAACGGTCCAAAAAACCCAGTTTGCTGCTTTTCTACAGTCTAAAGACTGGTCGCTCTTTTTAATCTAAGTGATCAAAAGTACATGTGTGGTAGAAATTACATGAATAACAGAAACTGAAACCTCCAAGAGCTCTTTCATTGTCCTTATTTACTCTTGTTAATCAGTAGCGAAGGGTGCAGTGACTGATGGTCTAAATAGTGTTTGCTGTGGATTTACATGGACCCCTGGACAAACAGCACCGATTGAAAGAGAGCATCGGTACTCCTTTGTTACACTGATTTCCAGATCTTCCAGAAAACAAGCTTGAAAATAGAGTTTGTTGCAGCAGTGGTGTGTAGGGCTAGCTTTGATATCCAAGGAGCCTGATTTATTGCTGCTCTGAACACTGCTGGAGTAAGTGTAGTCATAACTTGGTAATAGATGGCAATTTTTTTTCTCTACTAGCGTGTTAGTATGTATTGGTTTGAGGTTTTTCTTCTTTAAGTTCTGTGATTTCCTTCTTGCTCTTCTGCAAGATCAGAAGATCTTTACTGAGCTTATTTGCCTGTGATGATTGTTCACTGATTCTTGGAATACAGCTTTTTTTTTTTTTAAATGTAACAATCCTTGAGGGACCACCTTCCCTTTTCTTCAGCAATTTACCTAATGCTTTACTATTGCTCAGACTAGTTTTCTGTTGATGTTTTCAGTAAATGTAGGATTCTTGTACAAACGCAGGTCTGTCATACTTGAATTCAGAAAGACTTAACGTTTTAAATTGATAGCAGCAAACTTACGTATGTTCAGGTCTGAACACAACTGCTGGTTGAAACAATTATTTGGTCTGTCCCCCTGCTGCAGAGATGTGGCAGTAGCCCCTGTCACCAGTGCTTAGGACGATTCAGAAAAAGCAGTCTGTTTATTTGCCCGTCGGCAGGCAACTCTACTCTTGCCAACTAAAAATGTGATTTTTTTGATTCCACATACCCCCCCCGCCCCCCGCAAGTTCCATCTCTTAGTAGCTCTGGTGGTGCTGCTTGAGCAGAAAGATGGATTTGGTGCTGCAGTGTGCTGACAGAGAATCGTCTCTGGGCTGTTTCTTGGCTTCTTGTTTGTTGGAGGAAGCCACAGGAAGAAGTTTTATCCAGGTGTTTTGCAGAAGTTGGTCTCACAAGGACTGTGCTCCCCTGAGGAGCTGGAGGCAGTCTTGGTGTGTCTGTGCCCAGAGTGAAGACAGAGAAGGAGGTGGGAAGAGTGTAGATAGAAACACCTGAATTGGGACAGGCGATGTTCCCCACGGGTTCTCTGGTTTTGGGTGTTGTGGACAGAATTTGCAGCCTGAGGTCAGTGCAACCCTGGTCTAATTGAAGGTCACTCATGGCCCATGTAAAGGTGTCATTCTTTTCTAGTCTTCCTCTGTCTCATACCTTGATGCATCTTCCTCCTTGGTGCGTCTGCTCTCTGGGGCACATGGCTTCACATCATATTGGTGCCATGTGTCATTGGAGATGAGGGGGGAGCTTAATTCAGGTGGTTGTCTCCCTCCTGGGCCATCATGGCTGGTGGCACAGGACACAACAAGCTGGTGAAATCTATGGGGAAGTGGGGAGAGGCTTTGGGAAGTAAGATAACCTTGGATGATTAGGCAGGGTCAAGGAGCAACAGAAGTGCTGGGCGGCGTAGGCTGGGCTGGGCTGCTGGATTGCAGGGGCCAACTGGGAAATTCTGTGTGGTTTAGGGTGTGAATTCCCTCCTCTGTGCTGCAGGATGCTGAGCGCAGGAGTTTCACTCGGGGCTGCTTTGTACCCCCTGATGTTGCACAACAGTGGCAGTGCCGGGCTGAGGGATGGAAGGGGGACGAAGATCCTGGGGATACTGTGATGCCGTGGAGGATGAGAGCTGTAGGAAGCGCGGTGAGAGGTGTGTAGAGGACCAGCTTTTATGCTCGAGTACGTGTCAGTGTGTGGCCCGGCCGAGGTATTGGCAAATGTGATTTAGACTTCAGTAAGGAAAAGTCCTCTGAGGAGCAGAGCTCCTAGTTGTGCAGCGTCAGCCTGTACCTGTTGAGAGAATTGCTGACGGCTGCAGCTTTTGTACGTTGTATTGGATTTCAGCTGAGCGCTGACTGCTGCTGTTTGAGGGGGGGGATAAATTCTTTAACATGAGCAGATTCCAAGGATCAGAGTAACGTGAGCTCAAGTTTTACAGTCTGTGTTGGTAGCTCAGGTTGGTGACTATACTTCTGCGAAGAAGCTGTTAATGGAATGGGTTGTGATGTTCTGACGGGGGTGTGATGTGGTAGGCTTGAAGTGACAAAGGAAAGAAAATTAATTAGCGTAAGGAAACTGCAGAATTAAAGTGGAATATCCAATATTACACTTACGCAGCGGTAACTTTCAGCAGGTGCCTTGAAAAGGACAAACGTGCTACATCGATGTGCTTTCTACCTCACTGAAACTTCTTTTATGTGTCTTAATATTAACTGTATACTCTTGCCTCTGTGCCCAGGCTGCGTGAACCGCGTGTAGATGTGACTGGATGGCTCCGAAGCGCGTGTCTGTTCTCGTAGTATTTGGCAACATCAGAACACGTGCTTTCTTCTTAACTTTGGAACAGATATTAAAAGCCCTTTATATTACTTCTGTCTCATAAAAACAGCCTGTTAACTGTATCAAAGCAATCTTACGTGAATTGTATCTCATTGAAAGGGACTGGGCTTGATGACAGAAGATCATTCCTGTCTTGTTCTTTCTTTAGGTACATTTCTAGGCTTCTTACACCTGTGATGGCAGGCAGAAAACATAAGACAGCATGGAGGAAAAAGTAACAAATCAGAAAAGGAAAAGAAAAAAACCACAAACTTTCCAGTGAGAGTGTTCAGCAAAATCTTGTATGAATGGCACAGGAAAAAGAGCAAGGTTGTAACAAAAAAGTAGATTAGAAAATTCATCTAGGATCATTAATTTCAGCAGCAGGTTTCTTTTTTTCAGTTTGGTTCTCACTTCGGCAAAATCAACATAACTGGTCAAATTTATACTGATTTTAAAAAAAAATTATAATGGTGTTTTAGCTGCCAAAATAGAAACACTTTTTTTTTTAGGAGATAACAAGCTAGCATTTTAATTCTTGCTTTTAGAAAGCATAATACTACTTTTTGTATTTAAAATACTAATTCCTTAGTTTCTAGCCATCTCAAAGGCTTTCTCGTGGTTTCAGGATTGAACAGAAGGCGTCTGGTGCTTGAGTGAGGCTGTTGTGCTTTGAGGAGCGTGTAGCTGAGGCGCAGTGCTAGCGTACAGCTTGACCTGTGGTTTGTGTAGTGGTACAGTGAGCGGTGGAGGGTGAATACACATCGTATGTGTGTGAAAAATGAATTTAGCAATAGCTGACTGTAGCTTCAGGAGAATAAGCTGGTGGTTTTTTGCTGTTCCCTATTTCATCTCAGTGTTGGATGTGTGGCTGTTTAGCGTCAATACTGTGAACTAGATTTGCACTTGACTGTTTAGGAAGGCTGTCTGGTAGTGATGTGAGTTCATGGGTTGAAGTAGAAGCTATGCCAATCTATTAACAAGTGAATAGAAGTGATTTTTCACTTGGACTGATGGTCACCACAGCCGTCCCAAACCACACACCAGTAGGTACCTGCACATCTGGAATAGAAACAGTGGACTTCAAAACTAAATAGAATCATTCCTGTTGGAAAGCCCTTGAAAGAGATTGTCAGGTCCAACCATTACGTTACGAGTGCTGGTTTTGCAAAGAAGACGTGAGGGTCCTCGCTGGCCGCGGGGCGGGCATCCCTGGGTGAAGTTCCCAGGGAGTTAGTGCAGTGCTTTTAGGGTGGCTTCCTTTCAACACAAAATCCTTCAGTACAGGCTGGTGTTGGATTTCTACACCTGCTACAGGTTAGGCTGGTGCGTGGCAATCAGGGATGCACAATCAATACAACTTTTCTTGAAAAGGTGTAGATTTCAGTTGTTTGGGGTTTGCGTGTGTTTTGTATTGTAAGTCTGTAGGACTTGAATGAACTCTTAATTTGTGATCTGTTTCCACAGAGGGGTGATCACATTGGGTAAAACTCCTGCAGATGGAGTCGTGTATTGTAAGTATAAGTGGAGCACAAGTGATGGTGACCGAGGCTGGACTGTAGATCTTTTTGAAGCAGTTCCTGGATTAGTGATGTGGCATCAAGCTTTGGATTTTTAGTCTATGTCAGTTGGCAGGGGATACTGAGTTTGATGTTAACACTATTACCCAGGTGGGTGATATTGCAATAAGGGTGTTTAAAAATGTGATACGGAGGTTTCTATCTTAAATCCGTTGAATAAAATCAGTTTCCAAGGTGTACTTGACAACTAAGCACGATGCAGACAGCATCAGTTGAATGTCAGAACCCCCAGAGTTGGTTGTATGCTCTTGTAGTGCATTGTCACAACCGTAGTTCCTCCTGCTGAAAGTCTCCTTTTTTTTCACAGGATACAAGACAACCCTTTCTCAGCAGGAGAACTACCCTGCCAGCTCTCTGTGCTGTCCTGTTTGCTGCTCCACCAGTGCCAGCCTCTTTTTCCCTCCAGCAGGCTACCTGTCTAAGCTCTAGCAGTTGTTCTCTGTGCTTTACTTCGCTAGCTGAATTTACTGCCCTGACAACTTGTGTGTTACCTCCTGTTACGCTGTGGATCTAATAAAGAATATTTGCTCTTCTGTAGTCAGGCCAAATTTGTGTAACATTAAACCTTCTGGCCTATGATTTGAACCTTTTTCAGTTCCCATTTATAAGGGTAAAGCTCAAACAGCAAAGGCCCAAAATGAGAAGAGCTTGGCCTGATGATGCTCATTGTGGAGACCTTAGGAATGTGGTTTTTGCTTCTCTTAGAAACTTTTTAGATCCTAAACAGATGTGTGAGGAACTGACCTCTGAAGAAAGTCAAAATAATTTTCATGTCCTGTGTCTTAAATCAGAATTTCACACCTTTCCAGACTTAGTGTGCTGCAGATCTGTAGCTCAAGGATTCCTGGTCAGGGATTGCACAGGAGAACTAGCGGCTAACAGATCTTGACTAGCAAGTACAATTTAGTTTGCTTGAAGTAAACTCAGATCTTAAAATGTCATGTAGTGGGTTTTGAGCACAGCATCGTATTTTGAATTTTAGCAGAGTTCCTCAGTCTTTCAGACATACTGGGATAAATAAAAAATGAATTTGCTTTCTTGAAAAATTTAATGACATGGTAAGGTGATCATCTGTACTGATTGTGCATGTTAGTTTCTAGACCGGGTCTACCTGGACTGCTGCACGTACTGTGTGTTTAATCCCTCAAAAATGAGAGGGACTCGTGTTCAGAACTGTGGGATGCATCTGAGCTTCCAGTACCTTCACTGGGAGATGCAGCTTCTCACCCCTATGAAAAATCATGGTTTGGATATTGAAATTACTACAGGTTGAAAGATAAATGTCGAGTGTACTTTGGCCTTAGTGAGAGGATAGAAGAGGAAGGTAAGCTTGAGTTAAGCGAAGAGCTTGTGATTAACTCCTGTTGTGCGCCATAGAAAGGATGCTCTTTAGGATGGCTTCTGGACAATGGAATACCTGAGGAGCTGAAGAGAGAGATCCCTTGGTGTAAACCACTTGTGGACAATCCATATTAACACATCAGTTGTTTACAGGAAATGAGATCAAGTGGAAATAGCAAACGCTTGTCAACTTTTTCAAAACTCACACCATCTGAAATATGTGAATATAAGGTGCTAACACAATCATTTTTGTTCTTGTTCTCCTCTTTTTGTACGCAAGTTGTGATGACCTCATGCTGAAATAGCTCTAGAAATTGCTAAATGTTGTAATAAGAAATTAAACCCTTTGGTATCCAGGATTTTTAGGGTACAGAGGTGAGATTTGCTCTGCTTCTTCCAAAGAAAAATTCTGGCCAGCTGGGAGGATCTGTGTTTACTGGTGCTTAATACATGAGTATTAAGCCAAGTGTTTGTAGGATTGTTCTTTATGATGTTTTTGTTTTTCTTTTACAGCTTTAGGTGAGGATTCAGCATGGGAGACAAGCCTATCTGGGAGCAGATTGGGTCCAGCTTTGTACAACATTACTACCAGCTTTTTGATGCAGATAGGACTCAGTTAGGAGCAATATATGTAAGTATCTACAAAAAGGGGGCTGGGGCTCTCTTTCTTTGTCTGTCTAGGTTCCCTATTTTGATGTGTGGGAATATACAGGGTGGGAAGTGGGTTTTATCCTGACTCCAGAATGTCAGTCAGTCCAATCACACTTATTCAGCTTTTATGTCTCACATTTCTTTTACATTTCACTTCTATTTTAAGCTTTGTCTGCCTTATTTGTAGGTAGTCAGACTCAAAAACCCCAGTTGGCTGTAGACAGTGGCTTGTAGCAGGGGGGCAGATGATAACCCTGTGATAAAATTCTCTGTAAAATCAAATAGGCCAGCTTTAGTTTGCCATGAATTTGCCGGTGTACATTTGCTTGGATCCCTCTTGAAGTGGGCTGGGATGTAAGTCCTACTGTGTGTTTGTTTAGCAGTCTTGCAGGTGTTTCTTTGCTCTCATGCTGTATTAATCCTCAGGACATTACAATAGATGTGAAATTTTGAATCCGATTTAAATATTTAGGATTTGTTAAATAAATGTAAATTAAATTTATTTAAATATTAGATTTTTATTTTTGCTCCTTGTTTGGAGCCAAGTAGATTTGGCTTCCAAAACTGAAGACTGTAAGTAACAAACCCAAGGAACATCAGCTGTTGGGTTTGGGGAAAGACTCCTCCAGAACCTGCAAAGTGCTCTGTGTATGGAGTCGATTGCTGGTGGTGAGGAATGCTGATCAGTGGCTGTAGGGTTTACAAGTCTTGCAGCAGCATATCCTGTTTTTCTGGCCTGTTTTACGTGTGCTGGATGAAGTGTTTGAAGATTCAGCAAGCTCTTGAGAGTTGAAGCCGTTGGCACGAGTGCCGTCTGACACCCCATCTTGTACCTCGGCAGTATCCATAAGCACTGACAGCGTTTGCTCTTGGGATTGTTGTGCATTTGCTACCTGTTGGATTGTTGCCTTATTTTGGCCAAGAAGCTGCACAGAGAGAGCGTATAAAGCAAGGAAAACAAGTAGCCGCTGTACACCCCATGGCTCTAAATAGGAAGGCACTTAGAAGTTTGTCATGTTATTACTAAAACGCATTCAATCCTCAGAAGACTCATGATAAGTGCAGGCTAATTTAAATTCCCAGAAAGCTGGCCTTCCACACAAGGAACTCATCAGCTTTTTCCACCCTGAGGAGCTTTCTGCCTTTCTTCACTCAATGGAGATACCTACACAAAGGTGCTCAGCAGAACTGGGTAATGTTTTTGAGGAGTTTCTAAACTATGGAGGATGGGACTCTGTTTTGTGTGGCTAAAATGCACCAAGGTCACAACTGGTCTTAATTAGAGGAGGTTCTGCGGTAATGTACTTTTACTTATGAGGCTTTTGCCTGCAGAGACCCTTTGAGAGCAAGTAAATTTTACAGCACGTAGGAATGCAGCAGGCAGCTCTGGGATTTGTTTCGCATTCCTGTATCGGTGCTTCCACAGCAAGGTTCAGTTTTCTTCCTTTGTGGTGTAATCTGAGTCAGTTGAGCTTTTGTCACCTCTTCCAGTTAGGGATCTGGGCCAGTCCCTTTTCCTGTGAATTACTTGATTTAATTGAGTTGAAGCACTAAGTTGTTTTACAGTTGTCCTCCTACAACTGTTTTGCAGGAAAATGTTGCAGCTGCTACTTTCCTCTGATTTGAGGGTGTGACTCCCTATAATGAAATATTTTCTTTGATGCTGTTTTCTCATGTGTAGGGCTTTTGGGTTAGAGGAGGGGTTGGTTGTCTTTTGTTCTCGAAGCAGTTGCTCCCAGTTTGTTGATACAGCAGGTAGCTGCGGAGGCAATTTAAGCAGACTCAGGTGAGCGCTAATCAGGTATAATGTGGAGCTGCAGCATGTTTCAGGAGGAACCTCTTTCCTCACTGGTTTAAATCGATGTCTTCTGCTGCTCTTGGAAATAGCAGGAGGGTCCTGCACCACTGTATGCTCACTTGCTTATCGCTGAAGTCGACTTGGTAAGGCAGGTTCTGCATCTCCTCTGCTTCTGTGGCTTTCCACGTTTGAAGGCTGAAATTTGAATGTTTGAGGGGAACAGCCTCATTCTCTGGGACCATCACCTGGCTTCAGCATCAGGGCTTGGTGTCGTGTCAGATGCAAGTGGTGTCAGCCAGGTGACTTGCTGTGTGACTTTAGATTATGCAATCCATTTCCTCCTAAAAGAAGTGGATTTTTGATGTGGTGTGAGTCAAAACCAGGAACTGGAAAATCTACGAGAGAGCATGCAAGTGGAGTTCTTCAGAGTCTGCCATTTTCTGCTGAGACTTTCAGAGCTTCAGGAAGAGTTGAAGACTGGATGGGAAAGAGCTGGAAATCATATTCCTGTTGGTATTTAAACTCCAAAAGGTAGAAAGAATAGCCATCTGTGATAGGGTGCACAAGAACATGAGTGTGCTGGGATAAGGTGAGGATGCTCTTTGGAGATGGCAGCAGGAAGACTTTGAGCTCAGTGGAAAGCAGTTTAAATTTGGCTTTGTTTGCCAAGGTTTAAAATTGGATATGGGAAGGCAGAGCTATGGCAGCAGGAGAATACTGTGACTTTGGCTTAAACGGAGTATCCGAAGCGAAGTAGAAAGTTTCTTGCTTGTTGCTGTTGCACCTGATGTGGCAACATCAGAATTTCCTCCCTTATTTACTGGAAGACCTTGTAGTCTGAAGCACCTCAATTACATAATGCCACATGGGGCAGTCTGTTAGAAAACCATGAGAGGCACATCCTAGTTTTCTGGATGTGAGCAGGGTATGCAGATCGATACCTGAGGGGGAAAATCCCAATGATATAACTCATCTGCCCACATTTCTTCATATGTTTTTGTCTCTCTGCATGCACGATGTTTTGTCCATAGAGTTTTTGTGGGGGTTTTTTGGTGTCCTTCTGATTTTCCTCTGAAAGCTAACTTTGATCCAAAGGCAGGAACTTTTTTGCTAGTAGAATCATAATAATGAGATTTAATCTACTTAATTTCTGGTTGCTTATCCCACGTTTTTCCAGTTGATCTCTGTGGTGTCTTTCCATCTTTCTTTGAGGTAGTTTTCAAACAGCAGGATTCTAAGGATATATGCCAAGGAAACAAACCAGAATTGCTTAAGGGTTACCTAAGCAGGTTGATGATATTTTTTTTTCATTTATTTTTTTTCCCCACCAGATCGATGCGTCATGCCTTACGTGGGAAGGACAGCAGTTCCAGGGCAAAGCAGCTATTGTTGAAAAACTCTCTGTAAGTCTGTAATCCTTACCAGGTGGTTTGGGAAACAGTTCTGGAGGCTATAAATTAGTTGCTTCAGAAAAATTTATTTCAACTTGAGCAGTTGAAAACTCTTGAATGTGGGACTTACGCTTCCAACTTTTGGTCTTCGAAAGGTGTTACTACTTGTGATTTAATTCTGTGTTCCATTGGTGGTGTTAATGGTGGAATGCTGATTGACTGTTAGTTTGCAAGGTTATTTGGTGACTACAATTCCACCTGACGTTGTTGATTAATTTTTAAAAAAGTATAGTTCATAAGCTGACGCTATGATCTAGAGGAATGGAAGGAGTTTTTTTTCTTCTTTTAAAGCATGCCAAGGTAGTAGCAAGAAAGACTGAGTTGCTGGAGTGAGTTTAGAGAAGGGCAGCCAAGCTGGTGAAGGGTCTGGAGAACAAGTCCTGTGAGGAGCGGCTGAGGGAATTGGGATTGTTCAGTTTGGAGAAAAGAAAGCTGAGGGGAGACCTTCTCGCTCTCTACAAGTACTTGAAAGGAGGGTGTAGTGAGGTGGGTGCGGCCTCTTCTCTCAAGTAAATAACAACAGGACTAGAGGAAATGGCCTGAAGTTGCACCAGGGGAGGTTTGGGTTAGATATTAGGAAGAATTTCTTTACTGAAAGAGTGGTCAGGCACTGGAACGGGCCGCCCAGGGAGGTGGTGGAGTCACCATCCCTGGAGGGGTTCAAAAATGTATAGATGAGGCGCTTCAGGACGTGCTCTAGCGGGATGGTGAGGTGGTTTGGGTGTTTTGTGGGGGGTTTTGGGGTTCTTTTGGGTTGATGGTTGGACGCGGTGATCTTAGAGGTCTTTTCCAATCATGACAATTCTGTGATTCTGTGTAATAGCAAACTTGTTACTTGCATCTGCCTGTGATAGAGGCTAAACACAGTATTACAAAGAACAATTTGTTTTCTGTATGTAAAATGCAAATAAATCCTGTGGTACAAAATCTGACTGAATGCAGTTCAGAGCTTTGGAACCAGTCTTTCCTCTTCTGCAAGTGAGAGGAAAGCATTTCTCACTGCACAGACTGAAACTCTCCATATTAATTTAGTTGGAGAAGTTTTACCTTTGGGGTAATTTCACGCTTCTGTTTATAAAACTGGGTATACATACTAGCTGGCATGAAACTAGAAAGTTTCTCTTGCGTGCTTTAGGTCCTCAGGCATTCTGGTCAGAGCGTGGTCTATCAGGCAGATACACCATTATTACATACTGTGAAGAAAAATCTTTGTAACTATGATGCTTATCCTGTTGCACAGCTACTGCTCCTGTGTTTTGGTATCGCTGCTTTCGTCCAGGACACCTTTAGGTGTTTTAGGTGCCTGTGTTGCCTTTGAGAAGGCCACACACCTAAGAATAGCACAGCTTGCAACTTGTCGCTTCTAGATGAGGAGATGCTCAAGTTCCAGAGTTGCTTGTTTGTGTACTCAGTGTTCTTTAGACTTCTAGGCTAGCAGCCATCCAACCAGCTGAGCATGTGCTTAGAGTGCTGCCTTGGATCTGGTCCAGTGCAGATCGGCCCCTTTCCCACCAGAGCCTTACTCATCTTTGCCTTCCCTATTGGTGACGCCAGTTGGACTTTGTGGACTCGTGTGCCTGCTGCACACTCTTGCCTGGTGAGTGAAGGCATGCTGCTTTGCCTTAAGGAAACTTTTTCTGACTTCTATCTATCTGTTTAAACTAAGGAAGAAATGCAGTGAAATTATTCCATGCCCCTGTAGTGCCATGGCTCGTTCTGGGGCTGTATCAACTTACTGGGACTCAACTTACCTCTGGCAGCACTGAGCTATTTGGGCTGTTTCAATTTCATGTG
The DNA here is from genome assembly GCA_013396935.1 of Baryphthengus martii. Classification (NCBI taxonomy): domain Eukaryota; kingdom Metazoa; phylum Chordata; class Aves; order Coraciiformes; family Momotidae; genus Baryphthengus; species Baryphthengus martii. The sequence continues at coordinate 50,119 of VWZK01008078.1, forward strand.
CTCGCCTCCTCTGTGCTTCTGGAGCTCCTTAGTCGGTTGAGCTGATCACACAACAATTCACACAAATTCTTTTGCACTTCTACTCTCTTGTGTTTTTCAGTGCCTGGCTCATTAATCAATGTAAACACCAAGAGGTGGGATTTTATTTTACAGCCAGTTCTCTGCTGTGTAACAGCAACAAGATGACACCTTTTCAACCTGCTTTGTCAGATGATGCTAATACAGTAGGGCAGGGCTGTACAGACAGTGTTTTGCCAGCACTGGTGCACCCTGTCACACAGCAGGAGCAGACACTTGTTCCTTCTGTCTTAATTGGTGCTGGGCTGAGGAGCTGTTTCAAACAGAGTGCCCGTCCTAATCAGGGGGCAACCTGATTTACGGTGAGCATTGGAACTAATCCTCTAGCTCGGTGAACCTCCGGGACCAAGGAGGATGGTGGGACAGGTAGATTTGTTGCCAAGAGCAAGTTTAAGCGAGTTGTCTTCATTCTTGCAGAATTTCTCTTACCTGACTTCAAGGAGGATTCCATAGTTTCGGTAGTAAAAGTCCAGACGACAAGTTCTAGTGTCAGAGGACACTAAAAGCCTTGGTTGTTGTGGGGCTTCTCACTTGTTAGTTGCTTTTATTGTACTCTTCATCTCAAGAAATGCTTCTCTCTGGTACAGAGGGATGCCCATAAGCAACCATATTTTTGAGGTGGCTTAGTCTATCCTAAAAATCAGTGATATTTCCTATCAGCTGACCCTACTATTTCCAGTTGGATTTTCCCCCCCTGCATCACATGAGTAGCTCACTCAGCTGGCCAACCCTTGGAGTCCTTGCCCCTGCAGGGGATGATCAGGTACTTGAAGCAGGCACTGTCTTACCCAGCCTTGTCTTTGGTTCCTTGCCACCATTTTGTGGAATTCTTGACTCCAAAGACTTTCCTTCTTCCCTGTCGTCTCTCCCCAGTCTCATCTCTCATTAGTATCTCTTGTCACACTGAAAGCTGGCTTCTGGAAACAACCACATTCCTTACCCTTCATCCCTCTGCCTTTTCAAGTGACTCTTCTTGCAGGACTTCTTCAACAATAAGCTGTTGTGCTGTGATGGGACCGGGTTTCCCAGTATCCTTCTGTGAAGGGAAGGGTGTGCAGTGTTTAAGCAGGCTGTGTGGGCACGTGGCACCTTCAGGTTTGCAGTGGTGACTCCAGAAAATACTCTGCTGGTTGTTCAGAAAAGACTACTCTGGACTTTTTTGTTGTTGTTACTAAATGTCTATTCCATATTGCAAATCATTTCATAGTAGGTCATGCTGGTTCTCCCAGCCAAGAGGAAATGCTTCAGGCTTCATCAGAGTGTTCTTGAGTAGTAGTACCCTTCTGATTAGAGGGCTGCTTTGTACTCTCCCTTTGCTTCCTTAGGTTCTGATCCATCCACGGTTTCTGTGTTCTCTATTATGTAAGGATTTAGCTTCCTGGTATTCTTCCTAAGGCCTTATGCTCGTAGAGCCAAGCCTGGACTTCACATCCTTGACAACTGGATTCGAGGCTCCTGTTCTTTTACCTAGGATTTCTAGGAATTCTTTCAGGCTCCTTCCACTGGAGTAAAATGCAGAACTTTTCAAAAGTACTTGTTTGGATCTGCCTCAGCCTGTTAACAAACCAGGAAAATGAGGCAAAGGCCTCAAAGTACAACCTGAGGTTTAAACAGCCACGTGCTGCTGTCTCGTGCCGTGCGTGAACTCCGAATGTCAGTCCTGTGGTCACTCAGAGCTCTGTCTGTGCTGAGCTGCCGCTGCTAAAGCATCCAATGCTAATGCACCTTTTGATAGAACAGCGCCAAGATTGCGCTTCTGCGACAGGACTCTCAGATCCTCCAAAGATTTGGTGTTGACTGCTTGGAGTTATCCATGGTTGGAATGGGAATGTGGTCTAAGTTGAAAGAGAAGAATTACTCCCCGGTGTTTTGTGTTTCTCGTGGTGTGTTCCTTGCATGCTTGACTCCAGACATACTTGTATCTGCTACATGACATGGAAAGCTTTTTTTCTTTTCAATATATGTACTTTTGATCTCTACCTCCTCCTCCTTTCGCCGTGCTCCTACCTGATGCATGGCAAAAATGGGGCCTGTTCTGTGTCGGTTCTCCTCAGGTGCTGTTATCAGGGAAAGGTGAATATGTGGATTTCAAGTCCCAAACAGTGATTCTTGGTCAACCACCTTTCCTTTGGATTCGCTTTAACAAAGAAGTCATAAATGGAGTGGTCTGGTAAACAGAGAAGCTTTGTGCCTTCACCCTGTGAACTTTCAGCTTGTAGATAAACTGAAGCTCTTCAGACAGTGTAATTAGACTAGGAAAAGGTACTGCTTAAATATGGTAGCATATCTCATGTCTCGGTGCTTGAAAAACACAACTGTTATGATCAGCCCATCCTGGGTAGTGTCGAGTTGCAAAAGTCTCCAGGCAGCACTACCAGGATGAAGGGGGGAACACGGTAACGGAAGACAGGGAAAAGGCGGAGGTACTCAACACCTTCTTTGCGTCAGTCTTTAACAAAAAGACTGGCTGTCCACAGGGCAACTGGGCTCCTGAGTTGGTAGACAGGGATGGGGAGCAGAATACCCCTCCTGTAATCCAAGAGGAAGTAGTTAGTGACCTGCTGTGCCACTTAGATCCTAACAAGTCTATGGGTCCAGATGGGATTCATCCCAGGGTGCTTAGGGAGCTGGCGCAAGAGCTGGCTAAGCTGCTCTCCGTCATTTATCACCGGTCCTGGCTCACCAGGGAGGTCCCAGATGACTGGAGGTTGGCCAGTGTGACACCCATCCACAAAAAAGGCTGGAAGGAGGATCTGGAAAACTCTAGGCCTGTCAGCCTGACCTTGGTGCCCAGCAAGGTTATGGAGCAGATCATCCGGAGTGCCATCGAGCGGCATGTACAAGACAGCCAGGGGATCAGGCCCATCCATATGGATTTAGGAAAGGAAGGTCCTGCCTGACCACTCTGATTTCATCCTATGACTGGGTGACCCGCCTGGTAGACGAGGGGAAGGCTGTGGATGTGGTCTACCTAGANGATGGAATTCTCCCCCTGTACTGGGCACTGGTGAGGCCTCACCTCGAGTGCTGGGGGCAGTTCTGGGCCCCTCACTTCAAGAAAGATCTTGAGGTGCTGGAGCAGGTCCAGAGGAGAGCGACGAGGCTGGGGAAGGGACTGGAGGGAAAGTCTCATGAGGAGAGGCTGAGGGAGCTGGGGGTGTTTAGCCTGGAGAAGAGGAGACTCAGGGGGGACCTCATCACTCTCTACAACGGCCTGAAGGGAAGGTGTAGTCAGGTGGGGGTCGGGCTCTTCTCCCAGGCAACTACTGGCAGGACAAGAGGGCACAGCCTGAAGCTGCACCAGGGGAGATTTGGGTTGGATATTAGGAAGCACTTCCTGACGGAAAGGGGGATTAAACATGGACTGGACTGTCCAGGGAGGTGGTGGAGTCACCATCCCTGGAGGTGTTTAAGGAAAGATTGGATGTGGCACTTAGTGCTGCGGTCTAGTTGATGTTGTGGTGTTAGGTCATAGGCTGAACTTGATGATCTCAGAGGTCTATTCCAGCCTCAAAAATTCTGTGAATTTTTTGTGTGACTCTTACTTGTGTGACTATTCTGTGAATAGTCTAATGCTTCATAATCTGGATTTGCTCGTCTCTGTTCTGTAAGTTAAATAACGCAATGACTGTACATTTCCTTATGTTGCTTTTTTCAAATTGCAGAGCCTCCCTTTCCAAAAAATACAACACAGCATCACAGCACAAGACCACCAACCTACACCTGACAGCTGTATACTTAGTATGGTAGTGGGACAGCTTAAGGTAAGATTTCTTGTTACAGGTTGTTAAATGTTTCTGTCTTAGATTTTTGCAGGATTCTAAATCAATCGATACCTGAAAACATTAAAATGCTCTCTTGAGTAGGGAAGGAACACTGATAAACTTGCATTGGGATGTCATCCCTTCTGCTGTTCAAGACTGTCAAGAAACTGCTCATCCCTTCAGAGAACTAGCACTAGGTAAAACACCTGTAGTCAGGCAGATGTTCCTGCCCAACAAATTACCGTGGTTTTTACTGTGCATCCAGATACCACGTGGGCTCTAGAAGCATCAATACTGCCCTTCCTCATTTGCACCTGAAAACGTCATTACAGCTTTCTTGGGCAACATAAGCACATCTAGCTTAACGAGCTCTTTAATGTAATGGATGCATTGAGCTGTGATTCAGCACACTCGGTGGTTGTGGGTTTGGGTTTTTTGTTAGCTGACAAACCTTCAGTAAGACTGTAATTTTTCTTTGCTGTCGCTGGCCCCAAGAGTACAGTCCCGGTATGAATGCAGTCCAGTGCCACTGTAGTCAAAGCTGGTTCAGCAGTGGGAGGGTTGCCTCTGAGATCAAATGCTTATTGTTGAAACAGCATCTTCTTGTGAAGAAATCAGGTTATTTTTCAGGCTGTCATATGGTTACAGTGCGGTTTACATTATAGTATCCAGTCTCCTGCTCTGCTGAGGAAATGTTGGATCTAAATATAGCAGGGCCACAGGCTGTTAAGCTAATGATACTGCTTATTAATGAAAGAGGTTGTCCTGGATTCTACCAAAAATATCCTGTATGTAAAATCAGCTGTAGGCAGAGCTTGCTCACAGTGGGCAGTGTCTATTTAACAAGTGTGAAATGACACAGCAGTAGTTAAAATTTGCAGAGTTAGTTTTGTCAGGGTATAGTCCAGCCATACATACAGTCAGGTCGGGACTAAAGCCATCCAGTCTTCAGGAAAGTTACTTGAACCTGGCTTCTTTTAAAACAGCTGGTTTGGTTTCCTTTTCATTGGGAATAGTACCTTTGGCATCGAAACATAAGACAGAAAGTTTGAATCTGCTGGCTTAGGCCTTCTCCTTAATCGTTTGGGGCTGGGCAGTTGAGCAGAGCAGTTCCTGGTGAATTGCATCCACTTCTAAGCCTAACCTAATGAGAGCTCTGGCTCTCATTAAATCCGCTCCTGCTTCCTAGCTGCAGGGTGGGTTCCAGCAGGCTTACGTGCCTGCGCACGCTCTGAGGAAAGACAATCACGTGAGGCCACGGAAAGCACTGAGTTGCAGGACAGGTGTGAAGTCTGATGCGCTGACCTCATCTGTCTTACTCTTCGGTACGCACAAAACTCGGTGCTGTGACCAAGGCTTTTTGACTCAATGTCTTGGGCCCGGCGTGTCTGCACCTGGTTTGGCAGAGGCATATTTTTAAGGTTATTGTGTTACCGTTACAGCTCGCAACAGTGAGGGTTGAGTCCTCTCATGAGATACCACATTCTTAACGATTCGGTAAAGTTTTGGGGTTTTCCCCATCCTTTAGTTTGGTTGTAGATGCAGTGCAGGAACTTTTCATAAATACTGTGGCTTGGAATAGTATTTCTTACTGTGCTGTTCTTATGCTCTGAATAATTCAGAGATCATGCGATAGTGTGTCTAGGTACTTGGAAAGAACATGCAGGCTTAAAGTACACCTGTTGGCATGATCAAATCCAACTTATCTGTCAATCTGTAGGAGGAAACACAACATTTTTTCACTCTTCACATGTATGTGTCTCAAACTTTCGCTTTAAAAAAATCACATTTTAATGCCTGGGAATGCTGTTCCTCACTGAGGAAGGAAGTGTCCAGGAAGTCAAAGTCAGCTTAACTTGACTACTTGCTTCTGGCTTGTGTGACGCTTCTGGAGGTGGACGAATTAAATAATTATTAACAGTGTATATTGTGATATATAGCAAGCAGTTCTGCCAGTACACGTCCTGTTTGACATATGCAGAGAACACTTTCTTGTGCTAATACATACGTCTTGAGAGCCATTTTAGCGCTGTTCTTGATACAGTACAGTAACTGAGAATGACTGGGTTCAGTTGGTGCATTTTACCAAGTGGCTCCTCTGCAGCTCCAGCTGAACAGGGTACATTTAAACAACACGCAGTGGCACACTTTGTTTTATTGAAAGGTTGCCACCTTAACGGTGTGACTGTTCTGCACAGCTCTCATCCGTCGGCCTTGAGGAAAACTGTAGAGAAATTAGCACAAGGAAAGGTGCTTTCAGGACCATCCATAGCAAGGTTTGAAGGGAAAAGCCACATCTCCTATTTTCTGTTCTGCTCTCCTGCTCATGGCACTGAGCCAAATTCTTCCAAGCCCGGTATGGTTAAGGCATATGCTTTTGAATCCTCTTTTTGTCAAAACTTCTGTTCTCTGTCACGAAGTAGCATGTGTGATGCTTTTAATAGTGATCCAAGAAAATAATAGTGCTAAAATAGCCGTAATGTGCTCTTTGGAAGAAGCTATTGACATAATATTTAAATGAATTTTCTGAGGCCTTGGCTACTTGAATTGCTAGTCCCCAATGTTCAGTGGAAACTCCAGTGAGCTGGGCACATCTTGTAGTTCTTCCTTAAACCGTTATATTTTGTTCTTAGATTTGAGGGGGAGAACCCACAAATAAACCAAAGTAAAAACTTGTTATTCTACCTGCATATACCGTGAGGTGAACCGCTACCAAATTATCACAACGCCTCAGCTCTCAACTGCACAAGAATATCTCTGAAGAAGTAACTGGGCCAAGGACTACCACTGTCAAACTCAGCGTTTCCTTTCCCGGAGTATTATGCCTCAAGGAACCTTGTGGATTTGGGTTATTTAAAGCCTTTGACCTGCCCTGCCTGGGGAGGGGTTTTTAGCTGGGGTGAACTGGAATCGTGACTGCTCTGCAACAAGACCAGGTGTATCCACCTCTGCTGATACCAAGCTGAACTCTAAATACATTTTTAGAAAGCAACATCTTTTGCAGCAGAAAAATCATCTGAACTGATGATTCCTCAACTATAGGAAGAGTAAGCATCAGTTTCAGCTTTTAGGAGTGAGTTTCATTCGATGAGATGCTACTTTGCCAACATTCACCCAGAGTGTCACTCGGTATTTTCAACGTGCTTCACTAAGTAATATATTTCTCCTGTCATGCTCAGGCAGATGATGACCAGGTTCTAGGCTTCCAGCAAACCTTTTTGTTGAAAAGTTTTCAAGGTGCCTGGGTGTGCACCAATGAAGTCTTCAGGCTAGCGCTCCACAACGGTTGACCCTCTGCGTTGCCTCTCTTCCATGCAGTTCTCGCTGTCCTGGTTGAGTAAGGAGTGCTTGTGCTCTCTTCTCGCTCGCCTGTCAGTTGAGCTGGGCCAAGGAGCATGGCTGTGGCTTGTGCCTTCTCAGAGCAAGGTGGCAGAGCTGGGGCTCTCCCCAGAGTGTGAATTTTCAGGTGCTGGTTGCAAAATGGATTGTGAATAACTAATTGTGCTTTCTGGTCTTCAAAGGGAAAGGAAATCTTTAATTAATATCATGGGATGTGTTTGTAATGCATGTGGAACACAAAGTGTTGCTTAAAGCCTGTTAATTGAGGCTTAACATGGGAAAGAATGTGCTATCTGAAATAATTAGCTTTTCCTTCAAGATAAGGATAGGTGGAGCTTGCAGTCAATCCACAGGTGCTGTGGGGTGCTGGTGGAAGAGCAAAACCATCTCTGATGGAGAAAAGAGGAGAAAAGTTGTGCTTTTCTACTAAGTTTTGCAGCTAAGATTGGAAGGCAAAGTGTTGTAACTAGTAATTTGACACGACCCATGGCTTTGTGAGCTGAGGAGTTTCTACAATCCTGAGCCTCCAGGTCAGAAGGGATATAGGAAAACTGGACAAGGTCAAACTGGTGAGTTTGCCCATGTTTGAGAGCTTGTTAATCTGGGAGAGGAGGTGGATGAGGGCAATCTGCCTGAAATGTAGGTGGGAAGTAGTCGAGTATTTCCAAAAACCTGAAAGCAAACTTCTTGGTGGTGCCTGACAATAGAACAAGGGACAGTGGTTGCAAACCATAACTTAGGAGGTTCAGAATGGACACAAGGAAAAGTTTGTTAGGTTGAGGGTTTGGTTTTTTTTTTTTGCTTATTTTGTACCACCCCTGTCCTCCATCCCCATCCCCAAAGACTGAAACCCTGAGAAGTATTGCCTGGACACACTGTGAAACCTCCATTCTTGGAGGCTTGGCAGACCACGATGCTGTGGTTGATGTAATGCTGCTGGTCGTCCTGCTACAAGCCTGAGGCTAAACTGGAAACCAGAGCATCCTTCCTTTTTTAATCTTTATTTTAATTCAAGGATGTCATGAAACAATTTGAACTGCATAAAGGAAAGCTTTCCATGAAAACATCCCCTGTGTTTCAAGCCTGGGCTCACGTCTGGAATGCAAATTTTGAGTTGGACGTAGCTGAATTTGGTGTGGAAACTAAGAGAAAAGGTTTTCAGTGAGGTTACCTGAGCTGTGATGAAGATCCAAAATAAAATGGAATAGGATTAGTCTCTGCCTTCTAGAGCATCTCAAATCATTCAGCTGTTTGCTATATGTTAATAGGATATGTTCAGAATGTTGGGAACAGACTATAAATGATTTCATTCCTCTTAAATATAGACCAGTGTTTTGCTTGTTTTTAAAGTATGCTGTTCCTCTCTGCTCTGAAGACATAACATGAGTAAAGAAAGCAGTTAACATAAGACTTCATTGTGGGAATTTGCTATTTGTACAACTGCAGGTGTTTGGGGAAAAATTCCCTTTTCTAATCTTTCTTTCCATGTGTCCAGTCCTGAACTGTGTAAGAAGGAGAAAATTCTCCTCAAGCTAAAGCACTAAGAGCTGCAGTTCAGGGGGGCTTATCAGGAACTGAGGAAACCTACACTGAAACTGGTCTGGTGGTGACATCTTTTTTTCCAGAGGTTTTTGGGTTTTTTTAAGTGCACTTATGTCATTAATGACATGCTCAAATTTGGTGTGGAAATTACTTCTGCAACCTATAGGAGATGCCTCAGTGACCGAAGAGGGGACCACCATGGGACAACGGAGAGTATATAAAATGTTTGTTAATAGGTGTGATTTGAAGTGGTTTGAGACGAATGATTCTGCCGGGCTTGTTTGAGTTAAGCCATCAGAAAGGAGTGGACACAAATATGAATTTATTCCAATTTAGTCAAAAGGCATAGTGTTAATTTCACAAAGTCCTATCTCAAACTTTAGTGCACGGCTTTCAGATACTACTTAGTTTATTTGAAAAGATTCCTTCATGTCCAGGAACCTACCAACTATCAGCCTACCAACTATAGTAGTGAGACTATAGGGGGATGCAGGAGTTATATTTGACGTCTTGAAAAATTTAGAAAAGGTGTAATCCTGTGAGTTTCGATGCACGGGCTACCTCTTCAGCATGACTGTCCAAGTGTCTTTGGGCAGAGCTAATACTTCCCCTGCAATAATTGACATGACTGCTCACAAACTCAGTGGACATCTGGTTTAATCCAACATAATTGCTTCTGTTCACACTCTGCTGATTGTTACGCAGCTTCCGCGGAATGCAAAGAAGGCATTTATTGAGGTGATAAAAAGCTGCCGGGTTCAACAGTGACTTTATTGACGCTTGTCTTGCTCGAGGATTTCTTTCCTTCATCTGCTGAACACTTGACTTGCTCGTATTTCTGGCCTTACTTGTTGCCTTCTCAATTTCTGGCTGTAGTAGTTTCCTCATTCACTTTGTCCTTGATGGTTTTGTGGTAGTTTAGCTTGCCCATTTTCCTCACCCTGACCACATTTTTCAAGCTAGAGTCAGACTTGAGTTACTTTCTTCAGTAGCAAGCTGTCCTCTGGCTGGATCCACCTTTCTTGTCCTCCTCTGGCCATTCCTTATTGTATATTTAATTTTTTTAAAATAAGTGCATGCTGGATTTGATATGTGGGTGCTCTCTGCTTTTTTGCTGTTCCTTCCCTAATAACTGCCAAGCCCAGGCTTCCCTCAGTAGCTTTTGAGCTCTCAACTGTTTAAAAAAAAATTAAAAATCGTCCATCGTGATTTTGATACCACTTCCCTGAGAGGCTGTAGCTAATCTACAGCCCTTTTTTGAATTTTTTACTTTTTTTTTTTCTTCCCTCTATGGGTTAGCAAGTGCTTCCTGAACCTGCACTTCATCCACACTAGTTTATTTCCAAGGCAGCTGTCACTGGGGAATCCCTGCAGTGGTTTTGGATTTGATCACTGCTTTTACATGCACTTGATCCTACCAGTACTCTGGCAGACCTGCTGGTTTGTGATATAACCAGTGGCCTTAGCTTCTGAAAGCTGACTTCTTAAACAGGCAGTTTATCGCTTAAAAAAAAAAAAAAAAAAATCATGTGTTGTGGGGTTCTTTTGGTTTTTTTTTACAGTCTTGCTTTGCTCTTCAACCTTTTTATTTGCTGCTCTTGCTGCACAGCAGCAGAGTGATAAACATTCAGCACTTTGACAGTGTTCCATGTGCTACTTTGGCTGCTGCTTTTCAATGCCCTTTTTTTTAATGCATTTTTCCCCTTTTCTGAAGCTAAATAGTTGTGTGCTTAAAGAATAGAGCTTAAAATTCACCAAAAATGCTGAATTGTGAGGGTGCTGTGATCAGTATCAGAAGATTGTTTTGTAGCTTGGTCCTGAGTGCTGCTCTTGTGTGATTTCCAGCTGATTGGGGATCATTTATGTTACTTTGAGGCTTTAATTCCCTCAGTGTCCCCGAGGAGGCTGGTAAATACTAAGTGAGAGAACAAGCTTCCCTCTAATACTATTTTCTACTTTTGTAGACAGGGGGTGGAAATGCTACATTGCTGACCAGCTCTGTACATGCTCTGGGAAAGTTTTTGAAGGCCCAGATGATTACTTACATCATCTAGGCAATGCTGTTGATGACTTCTCCAGAAATTCCTTCAGATATCAATCCCAAGTACAGCAGCTACAATGTAATTTTGAAACTCTTTGGTTTAGGCTTGGTTCCTGGGCAAGGCCCAGGGCAATTTGTGGTTCAGTGGTGAGGGCAGGAGTGCTCTGATCAGTGTTGTGAAGCTGTTGGAATGAGATGTCTGCAAGTCTTCCAGAAACGCCCAACTTCAGATGCTGCGGCAGGATTTCAGTGTCATTGAGCTCTAGGTGTTTGTCTGAAAAGCACCTTGGAAGAGAGCCGCTGGTTGGATTGGTGTCTCCTGAGGCACGACGCATCTTGCAGCATGTGACGTCACTGTTAACGTTAGCTTTTAGTTGTCTCGTGTTTCGGAATGCATTTCTCAGAAAAAAAGGAGCTTTTTGAACTTTGTTTCCTCTCTTCCTACAGGCTGATGAAGATCCTATCATGGGATTCCACCAGATATTTCTATTAAAGAACATCAACGATGCCTGGGTTTGCACCAATGACATGTTCAGGCTAGCATTGCACAACTTCGGCTGAGCTGGTGACCCCGAGGCACTCATCTTTTTTTTTTTTTTTTTTTTTTTCTTTCTCCTGTTACTGGTATTATTCACACTCACGGAACATTCCAAATATCATACACAAACCTGCAGCACTGCAAAGCGTGAGCGAGCAAGACCTGCGACCTGCCCTTCTGCTGAGTTTACATTGTCACTAGATGAGTTTCTTGTGCATGATGTTTGGAAGTTAGACTTAGCTGCATTTGACGAGAGAAATTTGTGTTGTACCAGCATGCCTCGGAAAGAATCTATAATGCAAAAGGTTGTTGTTTATCTACTGACAAGATGCTCTGTAACCCAAAGAAATGAAAGAACAGCAGCCTGTACGGCCCGGATACTGATTTGTTCAAATGTTTCAATGCTACATTACACAATAAAACAACGAGATTTTCTTAACAGTTTAAGTTAATGAGTTAGATAACGGTACCGCTTGCTTTGGCTACCCTGTCTGCCTGGTGAGGAAGTGCTTACAAACCTAAAACTCCCACACTGAAGAGCAGTTTTTTACCAGTGAAGGCAGTTCAGGTACAACTTTTTTCCCTCCCTCAGCAGCTTTTACAACAGAGACTTCTAGCTCAGGTTTTACCAGGTTAGTTCTCAGGTGGTGTATTTTACCGTGGCCACTGCCTCAAGTACAGCACAAGGATGACGACAGTCATAGAATCACAGAATGGTTTAGATTGGAAAGGACCTTTCAAGGTCATCTAGCCCAACCCCCTGCAGGGAGCAGGGACATCTGCAACTGGAGCAGGTTGCTCAGAGGCACATCAAGCCCAACCCTGAATGTCTCCAGGGATGGAGTTTCCACCACCTCCCTGCGTCATAGTAGTCTGTACTTAGAATGGTTTGGGCTGGACTGGACCTTAAAGACCATCTAGTTCCAACCCCCTGGCATGGGCAGGGACACTACCCACTAGACCAGGTTGTTCAAAGACTGTCCAACCTGGTCTTGAATGCTTGAGTGCTGGAGCATCCACAGCTTCCCTGGGCAAGCTGTGCCAGTGTCTGACCCCCCTCCCAGTGAAGAACTTCCTCGCATCTGAATTTCCCCTCTAGAAGTTTAAAGCCATTACCCCTTGTCCTGTCACTGCACTTTCTGATCACAGTCCCTTCATAATCTTGATTTTGTAAAGTGTCCATTCCTAAAATCTTTACGGCATATGTTATGTTCACCCTCCAAGCTAAACAGGAGAGCTGTATTTTTTTCATAGGCAGGCACGCAGGGGTCAGTCCAGTGCTGAGTCAGACTCCAGACTCCTGGAGTTTGGCTCCAGCTCCTGTTTCCTGGCCAGATTCCTGCTCGGTGGTGTCTCTCCAGCAGCACTATGTTATTTGGGACTGCGTTGGCTGAGGTTTTCCCAGGGCTGACTGCGGTGTCTCACCGCCCAAAGGGCTCCTTGCAGTCATCTTTCCAGCACAGCAGCAGAAGCACTTTCTGCTTCACCTTCAGACTTCACTGGTTTTCAGGCCACCGTTCTCAAAGGGCTTGTCACACCTCCCTGAGCTTAGGCTTTCTAAGTACAGGCCTTTCTCTTTTTGAGGCTGGTCTGGAAAGCCTGGGATGGGATACGCTGAAGCTGCTCCTTTCTCCATTCTGGCTGCTTTGGCCTTTGAATGAGATCGGAGCCATCTTGGAAGCTGATGTTAGGACCCTGCCGTTCAGTACTGCAGCGTTCTCGCATATTACCTGTTTCAAATGCAGGACTCTTCTGTTGCCACTTCTATGCCATGAAAGTTGACCTCTATTAATTGCTTGAACTGATTGACTGTTTCAGGAGGAAGAGGTATTTTGTATGGTCATCGCTAAGCAAAGATCCTTCTCTGGCAGGTCCAGATCTAAATGAAGCCTGAGAGAGGAGGGAGATCTAAGAATAGGCCTGGCTTACAAACCTCGCCCCGCAGAGGGGACTAGCCCATGGATCTGGGGTAGTCCTTTGAATACTAAGCTCAGTAAACCAAGAGAGACCCTGCGTAAAAGTCAGGTTCAATGAATGATACACATGGCAGGTATTAGTTTCAAAAGTAAAATGAGATTTTACTGAAAGTTCAAAGCAGCTGATCCTCTAAAATTGGTCACAGAGATCTTTCTGGGGCTCTTTTCTCATGCTTTTCTCCACAGTGTCATTCACTCCTGGCTCGTTACTGAGAAAAGACCAATACAAGTGTTTCTAAATCAGTGTTGCTTAATATTTTTGACACCCGCAGCTTGATTTTGAGGCCAAATATATTTCCTGTCTCTTAACTCTTGGGTTTGTACCCATGTTTAGTGCATTAGACTGAGCACCACTTGTCACCTCTCGAGTCAGAAGGCCTGTGTGGAGAGAGGGCCCAGGGCCAGGCAGCTGTGTGGGATTATTTGGCCCCCCACGAACAACCTGTCATTACCCTTTTAGGTGTCCCCTCATGGTGGTGTCTGACAAAGTGCGGATCCGTTGCCCGGTGTGCAATAGCAAAAA
>VWZK01008079.1:0-98118 GCA_013396935.1 Baryphthengus martii
GTTTGGAGTTTGTTTCCGCACGTCACCCGTGAGTGACATTAAGACCAAACAAGGTCATATACCAAAACATGATCATTTACTACTTACAAACAAAACAGAGAAAGAAAGAAAATAAAAGGGAGAGAGAGAGTGAGAAAATGGAGAAAGGTAGTTACCACCCCAGGGGCCCGCAAGTCTGATGAGGTCTTGCATGCAGCTTGTCTTGATGTTTCTATGGTGGAGGTCCGTCGCCATCGTCCAGTGGTGGTCTGTCCCGTGGGGCTTGTCCTGATGTCGTGCTGTCTTGATGGCTCGGCGGCGGTCTGTCCCCCAGCTTGTGACATCCCGGGTGATGTTCTTTTTCCAGATGTTCTCTTGCCAGGGGATGTTCTCACTTCAGCTGACATAACTCAGTATTTTTATACTGTTCCTAGTTGATTCACCTTAGCTCCACCTGGCCCACGCCCTTGCCTCATTACAATGCATATGTGACTTCAAGGTGCATTCCAGTGGGCTTACAAGGGTCCATGCTGAGTGACCTCCACCCCCTGTAGTCATCCACCACAGCCCCTGGACCATTGTTCTCAGGCATATGTCGGTGGGCAGAGCTGACACATCAGGCCAGTCGTTCATGACAATCTCACCTTTGTTGAGACAGTTCTCACATTCTTGATGCAATTGTCATGTTCACAAGGTGATTTTTATGATCACGAGAGGATTCTCGCAAAGTCCCATCTCTGGAAACATTCCAGGTGAGGTTGGCCAGGGTTCTGAGCAAACTGCTCTAGTTGCAGGTGTCCCTGCTCCCTACAGGAGGGTTGGACTGGATGAGCTTGAAAGGTCCCTCCCAATCCACACCGTTCTGTGATTCTATGATTCTACGAGTTGCCTGTACTGATTCTGACCCTTGCAAGCCTGGAAATAAATTATGTTGGGTTTATGAATGGACTTCATGATCTTAAAGGTCTTTTCCAACATAAATGGTTCTTTGATTCTGTCATTATAGATTCTAATTTCCATGTTTTTTCTGATGATATCTGATCCTATGTCTTCCATTTATGCTTTTCTATTTTCTGTAGTCATTACCTTGACTCCTTCCTTAGCTGTGAGTTGCCCATTGCACAAGTTTCCTACTGAAAAAAAATCCCACTAGATCTACCTGGTTATTTGTACTTTGTCTTGGTGGAAGAAAGGAAGAGAGTCAGGCTCTGTATCTGTCTTACCACTTTCATTTAGTAATTGAAAACCTCCACTTCTGCTCTGGTGGTTTGTGGTTCTACACACAAACTGGATCTTCAGAAGCCTCTAATAGACTTGATGAGCTCCAAAAGGAAATGGGTGCCAGGACCTAGATGATTTTTGGACCAATTCAGGTAACTGTGCTTTGACACTGGGTTCTCTACATTTCTCTTCCCCATTAAGCATTGCTCAGTTGCTCATAGAAGTCCCCTCTCATATGGTATTTAATAAAACTTCAACAGAACTCCTTTCACTCAGACTCCTCCTCAGGCAGATGTTTGCCAGCAACTATATATAATAAATTTCCAAAGACTCTGCCCATTCTTTTTTGTTTTTTTGGAAAGCACTTTTGAAACAACCATGATTATGAGTTCTTGGGCTCAGTTTCTGCTGGTGCTGGTGGTTTTGGCTGAGGGCAGCTGTAAGTAGAAGACATTTTGTTACTAACAAGCAATCCTTGAAAGAATCCCTTATAGAGCTTTGAGAAAGAAAAAGGATTGGGAGTCGGGATACTTGGGCTTTACAACTGGGAGTATTGAAAGGCTCTTGGACAGATCACATAACTTCTCTGTGTCTTGGTGTCATCACCTTTGAAACGAGGGTAACACTTCTCTGCTTCACAGAGGAATGTACCTTTAATGTACTTTTTTCAGGGCCTCTTATGAGAGTACTGCAAATCCTACACAAAAGAGTATTCTCAGACCTTTTAAGGGAATACTCACAAAGTATTTTCAGACCCTGCATTAGGATCCATGCACCCTACTATCTGCATTTGGGCAAGAGAAATCCCAGGCACAATCTCCAGCTTCTGTCCTTACAGTGAGGTTATTTCTCTGGCTCTCATTTTTCCTTCTTTTTAAAATTACTTTATGCATTTGAGCTGTGTAAGATCATTTGCAAGTGTTACCATCCTGGGAAAGGAGAGAACAAGCTGATAAATGTGCAGGAAAGGGATTTGGGTTGATGAGATCCAAGGAGGGTGGGAGATGTCAGATATCCCTCTCCCAGAAGCAACAATCTCTCAGACCCAGCCAGTCTCATGCTACAAAGCAGCCAGGACAGGTACGTTAGAAACATGACTAATAAATGTAGTATAATACACACTGAAAGGAAAAAAAATACAAACCTTCAAAATGACCTCATAGATTTTTTCAGATTTTAAATTAACTTTATCACAGAGAAGTATTTAGAAAATAGTGTAGATAAGTCAATGAAGCCCTGAGCTTATTGTGTGAAGTTGTATTGAAAATTAGACACAAATGGAATGAGATTGAGAATTAAAGACTGAGAATCTTGGGTTACAGCGTTTGCTGTTAATCTCTCCCCTACCCTGCAAAAGAAAGTGTAGAGTAATATTTAACAGGCACAAATCAGAACACAGGAAGTTTTACCTAAATATAAGGAAAATTTTTTTGCTGTGAGGGTGCCAGAGCCTGGACCAGGCTGCCCAGAGTGGCTGTGGAGTCTCCTTCTCTGGAGAGATTTCAAACCCACCTAGACAATGCGATCCTGGGCAACGTGCTGGGGGTGCCCCTTCTGGAGCAGGGAGGTTGGACGAGATGATCTCCAGAGGTCCCTTCCAACCCCTACCATACTGGGATTCTGTGATTCTGTGATTTAGCAGGTGCTGTGAGAATTGCTGGTAGTGGTCACCAGTTGAAATCTGGAGACAGTTTAAATAAGAACAGTTTTAAATAACATCTCACTCTGTCTTTTAAAGGCACCAACAATTATTCTGGGGAGAGAGTGGCAGGACTGCAATGCTTGGTTTGCCTCCGCCATTCCAGCAAGGATCAGGCAGGGCTGAAAAAAAAGAAAAATCATAAAAAGGGAAAATTTGTGATTCCCGAGTGGGTGGTTTATCCTCCTTTGTTTTGCGCCATGGCTCGTCCTGCCCTGGATATCAGAGATGAGGTACTGGGTGAGTCCATGGCTGCGACAATGGAGATGAGGAAGAGGGAAATGGTGAGAAGAATGAAGGGGATGGTGTGGGAACATGTGAGGGGGCAACGAAGGACCATTTGACTGTGAGGAGACAGTGTGAGGACGCGTGAAGGGATGATATGGGAACGTGGGTCTGTGAGGAGATAACATGAGGATATGTGAGGAGTCGGTGTGGGGACATGGGTTTGTGAAGGGACGGTGTGAGGACATGTCAGGTGGGCAGTGAAGGGACATGGATGTGTCAGGGGACAGCATAGGTACATGTGAGGGGATGGCATGGAGACATGTGAGTGTACAGCATGGAGACACAGGTCTGTGAGAATACTCCATGGAGACATGTGGAGGGGCAGTTTTGGGATGTGTGAGGGAATGGTGTGGGGATATGGGCCTGTGAAGAGACAGCATGGGGATGTGTGAAGGGACAGTTTTGGGATGTGTGAAGGGATGGCATGGGGCCATGGAGCTGTGAGGGGATGTTGTGGGACCTTGAGTCTGTGTGAGGACATGTGAAGGGATGGCACGAGGCTGTGAGTCTGACAGGACAGTGTGAGGACGTGTGAGGGAGCAGTGAAGGAACATAGGTCTGTGAGGGGACAGTGCGTGGACATGTCAAGGGACAGTGTAGGGACGTGTGAGAGTGTTGAAAACTAAAACATAGGTCACATTGTATTAAGGCAAGATGTTGCACTTCTAATCAGAAGAACTAACATTTCGTATCCTTTAGCAAGGACATTCCAGAGCAACTAGGCCTTGAAGAAGACTATTCAATTGTGTATTGCCAACTTGGCAGGAGAATTCAAGGCCCATGTATACTTAGCTGAGTTACCCGCATTATAGTACTAAAAATCGCACCCATAGGTCAAAAAGACCCTTGCCCAGGTGAAGACCTTTCCCTGGACATGCGTAGTAGTAGAAATGTGGAGTCAGCAATATTATAATTGTGTGTAAATTACTAACCAATCATCGTAAATAAGATCGACTTGGAAATTACTAACTTTGTAAGTTTTATGTATAAATATAGCACTGGAGAGCCCAGTTTGGTGTGCTTGATTTGTGGGAATCTACCAAGCACCCATCTTTGTGCAACCCTGAAATAAATAAGCCGTATCTCTCCTGAGCGTGTGAGAATTGGACTCGTTACACACCGGGCAATGAATCCGCTTTTTCGGACAACAAGAGGACAGCATGGGGACAGGTGATGGGACAGTGTGGGGACATGTGAGAGGGCAGTGAGGGGATATGGGCCTGCAGGGAAGTGGGTCTGTGAGGAGACACGGGTCTATGAGGACATGTGAAGGGAGAGCGTGGTGACACCTAGGGGTGGAAGTGAGAGGACATAGGTCTGTGAGGGGACAGTGTAGGGACATATGAGGAGGTAGTGAGGGGGCACGGGACTGTGACACATCAAGGGACACCGTGGAGACATGTGACAGGCGGCGGAGCGAAGGGAGGAAGCTTAGCCGAGGCAAGGCGGGCGGGCACATAGATCACACTGCGCCGCCGCACCCAGCCCAAACGTTTTTGTCCCGGCGCGGCCGCCGTCGTCCCTGGCCGCGTTTCCATGGCGGCGAGCGGGTGGCTGCGGCCCTGAGCTGCGCGGGAACCCGCCCGCCTGAGGCCTTACCTGGCCCGGCCTTTTCCGCCCGGTCCCGCCATGGAGGACGAGCTTTACCTCGAGAACATCGACGAGTTCGTCACCGATCAGAACCGAATCGTGAGTTCCGCCGGCGGGGCTGGTGGGAGGGAGATCGGGGGAGAGGCCGCCGCCGATGCGGGAACCGCTCAGGAGGGAGCGACAACTCCCTTCCTACCCCCACCCTTATGTGGCGGCCGTTGTGGGGGGTCAGCCTGCATGTTTGGAGGTCCCCCTTCAGGCTGGGGCCCAAACCTGGCTCTGGAGGTGTTAAAACTGGAGATGGAGAGGTGGGCTGCTGTGCCAGGGCCTGGCATCTTGTCAGTGCCTGGAGTGACAGCAGTGCAGTCCCCCCCTCCTTCCTCCCCCCTCAGTCTCGGTTCAAACAGCCCAAACCCGCTGGGAGAAGCTGTTTTCGGTTGGCAGTTGAATGACGAGGCTGGGGCTGTGCCCCCCTTCCCATCGCATCCACCTGCATACCACGGGTGGGTGCAGAAGGGTGAGGACTCCGCAGCTGTAGTTCCAGAGTTGTTCGTGCAAGTTTTAGTCAAATTTAGGGTTGTATGTTCAGTGCCTGGGTGCGTTTGCAGTGTTCGCTTTTCCACAGGGGCTTTCTGTGAAGCTGGACATGAGGTGCCTTTCTTGTCAGGTGGTTTTTTCCCCGCCTTTTGACTTTAAATTATTTTGATATCACTGAAGAGAATTGGTAATTGCATCATTTATATCACAGGAAAAGCAGCTTTCCTCAAATTCCTTATGTTCCCTAGCAGGTGAGCTGGTTTTCCTTCAAAAAAAAAAAGCACTGTAGTGACAGCAGTAGTTTAGCTCAAGATATAAATGACAGAAGTGTATGAAATGCTGAGGTTTTTTTCATGAAAAGTCAAGGCAGTCTGGACTAATATTCCAGTTTGAATTTAAATTACTTAATTTAATTTAAATTAATTAATTTAATTACTACTTATTGCCTGTAGCCTCTTGAAGTCTTACTGGTTTTAAGACAATTCCAGAAAATAGTATGTGTACATGTCTGTGTTTCTTCAAAATGACTTTTAAAATTATTATTATTATTGCTTAGAAAGTGACAGGTTAAAGTTGGTGCATCTTTGTCAAAGCAGTTGAATTAACATAAGCTGCCTGTGTTTTATAATTTATTTCATTGCCAGACAAATAACAATTTAATTGGTGTGTTTGAGACGAGAGAGGCCCTGGCCTGAGGGTAAGTTTAAAAAGGCAAAGCAGGAGGAGAAACAGGTATGAAAGACAAGCTTTGCCTAAGTAATACAGGAAGTCAGCGTCAGGGCTGGATTTAGAGCTGTAGCCTCCTGAGATTTGCCTGCTCTGCTCTTGAATTTGTGATGCAGCCAGAGATCCCCTGTGTTCAGGTGGCAGAAATCCAAGGAAAGCCTCAGTCGTTGTTGGGGAGAGTGACAAGAGCTTCTCAGAGTTAGAAATGGTGCTGTTTTGGTGGTTTCAAAGCTGTGTAGATGTGGTGCTGAGAGACATGGTTTAGTCGTGACCTGGCAGTGCTGCATTAACAGTTGGACTCAATGATCTTAAAGGTCTTTTCCAATCAAAATGATTCTATGATTATATGAAAAGCATACCTTTTATGGTAGTTAGTTTAGGTCTTAGGGATTTGATCTACTCGTTAAAGCACAGGTGTCTGTGTGTTCTCACTTTGAACGTGTTTTGCAGAGGTGGTCCTAAAGATTTACTGTTGAAACAAGCAGAGGAGGGCGGTTTAACAGTTCAAGAGATGTCTATGGCAAAAAAGACTAGACTGCAAGGTTTAAGCAAATGCTTTATTTGAACCTCACTCACAGGTTTAACTGTAAGGCTCAGGAAAACAATTTATTTGAAGTTTACTACGCCACTAATGCAGGTTTCTATGGATTCAATGGAAGAATTACAACTTAAAAGCAAGAATACTCTATTAAAAACTTGTATAAATATTATACAAGTGTTAGTTAATCACCTGCATTTACAAACTTACAGCATTCTACATATTCTCCTACCCCCCCAGGTGAGGGCTCTCAATAATTGAAAAAGCCACCTTGGCTGATGCCCTGACCAAGGGAGAAGAGTCTCCATACAGACTAGCATTGGAGATGCAATTCCCAATTCCTAAGATAAACTTTAGGACTTTTATCCCCTGGTGTACGTGACTGATTATGGAGTCTGAATACACCAGGTTGTCGGCTAAAACCCTCCAAGTGATTCTGTCAAAACTCTGCCTGATCGGATTATGCCGGCTAGATGCACAAAAGTTGTCATCTGAAACCACCGCTGAAGCCCTCCTGGCTCTCTGGTTTTCTTACTTTCTCAGGAAGCTGAATAGTGGTTTGAATTGAGACCCAGGGCATACCATTTGTTGAGGAATTTCAAGCCTCAGCTCAGGTTTTTGATTCTTTGTGTGGTGAAGCATTGCCCTGTTTGACCAGGCACTTATGGACAGCTTAGGGCTGAGATATCTACACTGCTCCTCATGTGTTGTCTCTGCATAGGTAAGGCCATAAATAGGCACACCAAGGCGGAGTTGCCTGCACAACCCCCTACGAGTCGTCTACTTGCACTAGATGTTACCAAAACTTGCTTATGAACTACAAGCCAGAAAATCCTTACAATGTCGTCTTACTGGAGTATGTTTTGGTTTTTTATCTTATACAGGTAACATACAAATGGCTGAGCTACACACTGGGGGTTCATGTCAACCAGGCTAAACAGTAGGTATCGGTGCATCCCACCACCTTTTTGTTTTGTGGCAAAGCCCTGTTAATTACTGTTTTCATGACGGTGGTTAGTGTATTAAACATGTCTCTCTGGAAATATTTAAAAATCCTGTGTGTCTTCACAAGTACACTGTGTTATGTTATTGCACGTGCTTTACTCCTCCTGTAGGCAGGTCTTGCCTTGACTTTGGTGGGAGATGGACACCTTACGCTGCTTTAGATTCTCAATATTTCTGTCATAACAGATGTTTTAGTGTTACATTACTACAGAAATGTATGTAGCCCCTTTCATCCTGCTACCGCCTATCCCAGCGTGGTGAGTTGACCCTGACTGGATGCCAGGTGCCTACCGAAGCTGCTCCATTCACTCCCCTCCTCAGCTGGACAACGGAGAGGAAATATAACAAAAGGCTGATGGGCCGAGATGAGGACAGGGAGAGATCGCTCACCAATTACCATCATGGGCAAAACAGACTCATCTTGAAAAATTAATTACCAATCAAATCAGAGTAGGAAAATGAGAAATAAAACACATCTTAAGAACATCTTCCCCCCCACCCCTCCCTTCTTCTTCACAGGCTCAAATTCACTCCCAATTTCTGTACCTCTTCCTCCCAGCAGCGCAGGGGGATAGGGAATGGAGTTGTGATCAGTTCACCACATGTTGTCTCTGCCACTCTTTCCTCCTCGAACTCTTCCCGTACTCCAGCATGGGGTTCCTCCCACAGGAAACAGTCCTCCACAAAATCCAATGCAAGTCCTTCCAATGGGCTGCAACTCATTAATTGCTCTGGTGTGCGTCTCTTCCATGGAGTCAGTCCTTCAGGAACAGACAGACTGCTCTGGCCTGGGTCCCCCATGAGATCACAAGTCTCAGAATCTCAGCATGGTGGGAGTTGGAAGGGATGTCTGGAGATCACCTAGTCCAAGTCCCCTGGTTAGACCTTGGTCTCTGTAGCATTCTCTTACGTATTCTCACTCCTCTCTCTGCTGCTGTTTTTCACAGCAGTGTTTTCTCCCTCATAAATACGTTACCTCAGAGGTGATACCACCATCACTGATGGGCTCGGCTTTGACCAGTGGCAGGTCCATCTTGGAACCAGCTGCGTTGTCTCCATTGGACACGGGAAAAGCTTCCAGCAGCTTCTCACAGAAGCTACCCCTGTAGCTCCCCCGCTACCAAAACCTTGCCATGCAAACCCATTACACCCAGTTGAGGATGCATGTTGTCCATGGACGTTGCTGGGAGAAGAGTGAGGAAAACGCAAAGCAGCAGTGATGGGAACTGCAGCTCGTGTGTATGGCAAATGCTTCTCTGCTCCAGTCACTCTCTGGCCAATGCATTACCTGTTATAAATACCTACTTACCAGGCTTGGTGGGCACAGGTAAATGTTTGAAGGCCGGGGAATCAGCTGTGCTGCCAACATGCTTTTGCTTTTCCAAATGTGAAACCTTGTCTTGGTGTTTTTTGAGAAATAAAAATTACCATAACCTTTTAAATACCCTGTAAGACAATGAAGGAGCTCTCCAGAATTGTGTAGCTCTTGCTGCACAGCAAGGTGAAGTGTAAGTTTTGAAGGTGTCAAATCCCATAGTACAACATTTACTCTCCTTTCTGGCTATAGCTTGGACCTAAGGGGGTGTTTGCAGCTTACTCAGCTGAGGTGTCCTGAGCACAGCTTCACCTGTCTTGTCCAAACTACTAGAATGTCAACTCGGGCATCTGATGTAACGAAGAAATTGTTTGGTCTCTATCCTCTGCATGTCTATGAACAATTTAGATGATGGGTAGTTTTGAGCGTGCTTCAGACCTGACTGGAGAGCTCTGCTGAGAGTGATTTGGGTCATACAATGAAATACAAGGAGCCAGAGAACTTTTTACTGTGAAGAAGATGGCTCAGATGACGCAGAGGCACCTTCTCATATCCTTGAAAGCAACCTAAAGGTGGAGAGAGAACTCCTGTGGCACCTGTGTGCTTAAAACTCTCTCCTAGCAGCCGGAGAAGTGCCTGATAACACAAGTGGATTAATTCAGCAATTGCACTGGCTGTGGCAGTGTGGTCACTGCAGTCTGTCTCTAGCAATGAGGATCGTCGGGTATATTTACCAGATACCATCATGGAGTGTGGAGTATAGTGTCTCTGCCCAGTCACGTGTGACACTGATCCTAAATCAGTGATATAAGCAGGAGCTTTGAGTCTCAGCTCAATCTCCTCATTGCTAATCACTCTCTTTCCTCCTGTTCCTGATCAGTGGCTGTAAGTGAGATTGTATATATACACCTGGCACTGTGATGACGCACCAAAACCCACCAGTTCTTCTGTTAAGTGCTGCAGAATGCTGGGTTTTAACAGCCTTTCTCGAGGGGAAACTTTGGAACGAGCCTCTCAGAGGATGTGAGACCATCTGCAACCAACTGTTAACACTTTGGGAGCCTCTGTTTGTTTCCCCTTTGGTTTATGTAGTTGTTGGACTGAGATGCTCCAAAGTGGCAGAGGAGGAAGGTGCCTCAGTAAGATAAATGTAATCCTGGTTAAAATGACTGTACTTCTGTGAAATGTTTCTATGTCAGGCTGGCTTTACTCTGTGGTTTTTTTTCATGTAAGCTTCATGGAAGGGGTGGTGATGGGCTCTTCCTTTCTAGGTGATTAACTCTGGTTTCTTTTGTGCAGGATGCTCTATGATTACGTAGAGAGGAAACGAAAGGAGAATTCAGGAGCTCAGCTTCATGTCACCTACTTAGTAGCAGGAAACCTCATGCAGAACGGACACATGGTGAGTGTGTCGTTTCTCAAAGGTGCCTGGGAGCTCTTTGTTCTTATGTCTTCCGTTTTGTTTAGTCATCTTTTGGTCAAAAGCTGGATTTGCTTCCTTCTTCCAGGAACAGGGACAGTGTGATGGGTCTTCTGTACAAAATAAGGTACTACCTCTGTTACAGAGAAATGATGGGGAGGAAAAATCAGTTGGTCATGATTTGGTAATACAGTGATGAATAATACACCAGGGTTTTTATTTAGTTGACTTAAATCCTGTTACTGGTGATCTCTCAATTTTATCACTGTTATTGGTCAGTAAAGATTATGGAAGAGTCTGGAGAGGCCCTTGGGAGATCAGCTAATCCATTTCCCAGGATCTGCTGTGGAGTGGAAGTGGACGAGCTAGTGTTTGGAGAGAGCTTGGAATTCAGTTAGAATAGAATGATAAATAGTTGAAGTTGTCTTGTTAACTAAAGCAACTTTTTTTTTATCCTGGTGTACAAGAGAAACATAAATTTATTAACCATATTTTGTATTTAAAGTGCTTTGACTTAAGCAAAGGAATAGCCTTAATGGATTTATTTTTTGTCATTGCTACTTGTCAGATTTTCAAGGAGGTAATCTAAAATTTCAGATGGGTACTTTAGGGGTTTTGGAAAGAAGATGAGCAAATTTTTAGATTTAGATACCCAAATATCCCTTGCAATACAATCCACAATCTACATTTTGAATTAGGACATCTCAGGGTGGCCTGAATTTTATTTGTAGGTTCGTTAAAAAAACAAAACCAAAACACACAAA
Source organism: Baryphthengus martii (assembly GCA_013396935.1). Lineage (NCBI taxonomy): Eukaryota > Metazoa > Chordata > Aves > Coraciiformes > Momotidae > Baryphthengus > Baryphthengus martii. The sequence goes on from VWZK01008079.1 coordinate 11,083, forward strand.
CCAAATAAACAAAACAAAACAAAAAAAACCCCACAAAATAAAAACAAAAAAAACCAAACCAAAAAACCAACAACAAAACAAAAACCCACCAGACTCCAAACCCAATAAACCTTTTTTGTTTTGTTTTCCTAAGTAATAAGCTGGTCACATGCATAGGAATATTCTTTTTAAGTCTCCAAATCTGCCTGAAACTGAAGACAATTACTTATTGCATTAGTTTTTTATAATGTAACGTATTTATTTAATGCTTTACCAATAGTATCACACTTATAGCTTGAATTTAACAGGTTTTCCTCCCAGTTTCTTTGGAGATAACAAAGTAGCATCTCGTGGCTCACTAGAACCGACCAGAGTTTTTATTATATTTTTTCTATTATTTTTGAATTTGCAAGAATGTATTTAAAACGAAAAAGTGAATTCTGAGGCACAAATAATTATTTTGTTAAACTCTCTCTTACCAAATTGTACTTACCAAGGTAAACAAAGTCACTTTTTTTCTTCTTTTTCAATCTCTCACTTTTGATAAGTTTCTGCTAAGAGGTGAACTGCAGATGGAGCAAGTGGTTAGGGGCGGAGGTGAAGCAGCTCCCGAGTTAGGAATGCCACTCAGGAGGAGGTTAAAGCTCCTCAGATAGGGTAGGGAAAGAGGTCAGGTCTGAAAGGTGTTTCCAGAAGACGTACAGACGTCAAAGTAGCTGGTGGGCAATCCTCGACGTAGGCTCATTTTGGGTAGGAAAAGGATGTGAGCGCTGCAGAGCAGCCCTGTGCTCACTGGTAACCCTGCACTACTCTCTGCTGTCAGTAGGTGTAGCCACAGGGCTGGGGATTCAAGAATCATCTGAAGGAAGATAGGAGTAGAAATCAGTCATAAATCATTCTCGTCTTTCACTGCATGCTCTTTAATTTCTCCTTTTCACCAGCCTCGGTAAGGGACGGAGACTCTCAATCTTTATTTGCCATTTCAAGTTGCCTACCTTTTCTTACTCTCTTTCTTGGCTACTCTGTGGTATCAGTTAAATACAGAATTAATGGCTGGGGTTTGTGCAGGCTCTCTGAATATTCTTTGTGGTAACCGTAGTCTGCTAAATGTATAGAGCAGGTATACTCCTTGAGTTACAGAATCACAGAATGGTGTGTTTTGAAAGGGACCTTCGAAGCTTATCTTGTCTGACCCCCCTGCAGGGAGCAGGACCAGCTGCAACTAGAGCAGGCTGCTCAGAGCCCCAGCCAACCTCCCCTTGAATGTATCCAGGGATGGGGCATCGACCACCATTCTGGGCAAAATGGGCCAGGGTCGCACCACTCTTAATGTCAAAAATTTCATTCTTCTCTCCAGTCTAAATCTCCGTCTTTTAATTTAGAACCTTCACCCTTTGTCCTGTTGCAAGAAGCCCTGATCAAAGTTTGTCCCATCTTCTTGTAGGCGTCTTTAAGTACTGAAAGGCCACAAGAAGGTCTCGCCAGAGCCTTCTCTTCTTCAGGCTGAACAACCCCAACTCTCTCAGCCTGGCCCCACACCAGAGGGGTTCCAGCCCTCCCATCATTTCTGTGGCCTCCTCTGGCCCCACTCCAACAGGTCCCTGTCTCTCCTGTGCTAAGATTCCAGAGCTGAACCCAGCACTCCAAAAACTAGCTGTAGAGCACATTTCTAGAAACATTAATTTCTGCCTTTTCAATTAATACTTAATTTCTCACGGTGTTTTGCTTCCCTAGTGCTGTGTCTCTTGCTATGTTAGAGTTTACTGGCAATCTAAATATACCTGCATGACGTGGGCTGGTGCGACAGATTTCTGGCAGTTTGGGCATTAGCTGTGTGAGTTTGTTTTTCTTCGCTGTGCTGCGCCGTTGTTTAGTTCTCGTTTCATCTGTCTCTTGTCTCCCTGTGTCAGGAATGGAGGACAGAGGATTTCTGTAGGGTTGTAGTGATCTGTGAAACAGCCCCTTCAAAAAGCAGGAAGACAGAGCTCTAAAAAATAGTGGCTGGTGATTGGTTAAGGCATTGACAGGGTTCTTTGCAGCTCTAAAGCTGCACTTATAATCTGTAGATTTTTTTATTCAACAGATAACTGCAAATACCAGGTTTGTGTACAACAGATCTTTTGAAATGCTAAGACTGCCGTTTATTTTTTACAGTGCCACAAGGTTGCAGTAGTGAGAGAGGATAAACTTGAAGGTAAGCAGATTGTGAAAATTATGTGGGTTTAACTCTTCTCTTTGAAAGAACAGAAAATTGAGTAGAGCGCAGAACTTGTTGTCTGCACGTAAGTGCCGCGTCAGGCTGTTAGGTTCAGGTGTGTACTTTTTGTATTAGCTGTTTCTCAGAATTTTAAATATCTAAGCTAACGCTGTGTAATTTCAGACGTGTGATTTGGGTCTGGTGTTTTGGAGTTTTGTGGGGTTTTCCTAGCGTTGAACATTTTAGTCAGTGATTCTTTTCCACCTCCCTGCCACTGACGGACAGCTCCTCCTTAAAAGCAACACAGAATCACAGAATTCCAGCGTAGTGGGGGTTGGAAAGGACCTCAGGAGATCATCTTATGCAGCTCCTCAGCTCCAGCAGGGTCACCCACAGCAGGTTGCACAGGATCGCATTGTCCAGGTGGGTTTGGAATCTCTCCAGAGAAGGAGACTCCACAGTCTCTCTGGGCAGCCTGGGCCAGGCTCTGGCACCCTCATAGCAAAGAATTCTTTCCTTCTGTTCAGATGGAACCTCCTGGGTTCCAGTTGGTGCCTATTGCCCCTTGTCCTGCCACTGGGCACCACTGACAAGAGTCTGGCCCCATCCTCTTGACTCCAACCCTTTAGCTATTGATGAGCACTGAGGAGATCACCAACAATATCAGAGTAGTGTACAGTGGTGGCTCACAGTGTTTTGGAATAATCGGGAACTTTCAGGCTCCCAGTGATGCTGAAGCAGATAATCATTACTTGTTAAACGCAATTGCAGCCGTTGTTTGCCCTGATTGACATGGTTATTTGTTAAATGTCCTACGAGAACGTACTCACTGTTTTTTGGGGTATTTGCTTTTAGAGTAAAAGGTGAAAAAATCCGTACTGCAACTGCTCCCCATACTCTGTCACTCGTTTTATCATCTTACCTGGCCTGGTCGTGCTGGTGAGATCTGATCCATAGCAATTGAAACACAATTCACCTGGAGAAAAGGAGACTGAGGAATGAGGAGACTTTATGGCTCTTGACAGCTCCCTGAAAGGAGGTTGGAGCCAGGTGGGCGGGTGGTTGGTCTCTTCTCACAAGGAACAAGCAATAGAACAAGAAGAAACAGCTTCAGGTTGTGCCAGGGGAGATTTAGGTTGGACAGGAGGAACAATTTCTTTCCCACAAGGGTTGTCAAGGCTGTCCCAGGCTACCCAGGGCAGTGGTGGAGTCCCCATCCTTGGAGGGGTTTCAAAGTCATGGAGATGTGGTGCTGAGGGACATGGTTTAGGGGTGATCTGGCAGTGCTGGGTTACTGCTTGGACTCGATCTGGAAGGTCTCTTGCAGGCAGAATGATTTTGTGATTCTAACTGCAGGCTCTGCAATGCTTTCAAATAACATCTTTGGCCTTTGAGAACATACTGTGGCATTTGTGACCTTAAACATCCATGCTAATGGTCTGACTTTGTTTGCAAGCCTTGCATTATTTTCCTTTTGTGAAATACAAAGTGGATTTCTAGCTAAAGATGTCTTCGTCAGACTAGTAGATCGTCAAGCAGTACAATTACCATCTGTCATGTTCGTTGAGTTGTGCTCACTGCGCAATGCTCTGCTACAGAGGAAAGGGCTTGCTCATGGTATTCGTATTAGAAGACATGCCAAAGGTATGGCTTAGATGTGGAAGAGGATGAGATTTTTGATGGGAGTAGGGCTGTGCAGTCTAAGACTGGCCCCAAGTAGTTAGTCCTATGTGTATTTTTACAGCGCCTAGAAGCGCTGTCTCAGACCCAGACTGTGTGGAAAGAGCAATGTAAGCAATGAACAAAGAAGTCCTAAAAACCTGCCCCTGTTTCCCAAGGGTTACAGTCTAAATAGCATAAAAGAGAAAAGACAGTGACTCCAGCAGACAGCTCAAGAAGATCCTGTGATGCTAATTCATATGGTGGATGCCACCTTAGTGGCAGAGAGCAGCTCCAGCAGGGTAGAGTCATTACCATCTGTTTTCTTCCTTAGCTTTTGATAGTCATATACACATCAATACCAGATATTTTTAAGGTCTAAATTTTCACCAGCTCTTTTCAGTGGTGCCCAGCAACAGGACAAGGAGCAATGGTCACAAACTGGAACGTGGGAGGTTCTGTCTGAACAGGAGGAAAAACTTCTTTGCTGTGAGGGTGCCAGAGCCTGGCCTAGGCTGCCCAGAGAGGTTGTGGAGTCTCCTTCTCTGGAGAGATTCTAAACCCACCTGGACAATGTGATCCTGTGCAACCTGCCGTGGGTGACCCTGCTGGAGCAAGGGGGCTGGATGAGATGATCTCCAGAGGTCCCTTCCAACCCCCACCATGCTGTGTTTCTCTAGACGCAAAGAGATTGCTCTTAATTAAGTTGTGTAAGAACCGAGAGTGTATAGTGGAAAACATGCTTGAATTTTAGAAGTGTTGAGGTTCGAAGAGACCTTCAAGGTTGAGTCCAGCTGCTAACCCAGCACTACCAGGTCACCACTAAACCATGTCCCTCAGCACCACATCTACATGACTTTGAAATCCCTCCAGGGATGGCGACTGCACCACTGCCTCGGGCAGCCTGGGCCATGTCTTGAAAACCCTTGTAGGGAAGAAGTTGTTCCTCATGTGCAACGCAAACCTTGCCTGGTGCAACTGGAGGCCATTTCCTCTTGTCCTGTTGCTTGTTCCTTGGGAGAAGAGACCGATGCCCACCTGGCTTCAGCCTCCTTTCAAGGAGTTGTGAAGAGTGAGGAGGTCTCCCTTGAGTCTCCTTTTCTCCAGGCTCAACAACCTCAGGCAGAGTTTGACAGACTTGGTGGGTCCATTACTTTGAATTCTCATCCCTGGTAGATTATGGTGATACTTAAAGCCGCCACTTGATTCTTTAAAGGCTGTGTTAACATCAGACTTTATTTTCTTCCCCCCCGTCCTCCTCCAGCAATGAAGTCTAAACTCACCACGATTGCAAGTGTGCATGTCTACAGCATTCAGAAAGCCTTGCTCAAGGACAGCGGGCCGCTCTACAACACAGACTATGATATCATCAAAGCAAACCTGCAGAACTGCAGCAAGTGAGTTGCATCTTGATTTTTCTTCTTACGCTGTGTGGTTTGAGACTGAGATATTGCTCCATAAAGCACTTCAGCAGAAGTCAATGGTTACCAGATATGCCTGGATTTTTAGAAAGCTAGAAAAAAATTATTTTCTAAGTCACGCCAGACCAGTCCCCAGACAGCACACTGTTTCGTAAACTGAGTTATTTCCAGCTTATAGTTGGTTCACTTGCTCCATTACTCCGACAGGCGGTCGGTTCCAGTATGTTTCTTCTCTCGTGGCTAGAAACCTTTTACTCATTTCCGGGCCATACTTCATCATGACCATTTTTATCCAGTCACATAGGAAGAGTAAATTGAAACAGACTTAGAAAACCACAAGTGATGCGCTCAGCAAATGCTAACATAAGCTTGCCTTCTGTTTTGTGAGACTCTTTCCATCCACTGGACTCATCCACCTCTCTGAAGGTGTCTTGCAAGAGTTAAATCTCCATGTAGAAGATGAGAGCCTGAGGTGTAGGAGAAGCATAGAAACCACACCAAGCAGCAAAAGTGTCATAGAATCATGGAATCATTCAATCACTCTGGTTGGAAAAGACCTTTAAGATCATCAAGTTAATAGTCCAACTATTAACAGCACCGCCAGGTCACCACTAAACCTTAGAATCATGGAATAGTTTGGATTAGAAGGGACCATCTAGTTCTGACCCCTCTGCCATGACAGGGATACTTCCCACTAGACCAGGTTGCTCAAAGCCCCATCCAGCCTGGATTTGAACACATCCACTGATGGAGCATCCACAACTCGCCCTGGGCAACTTGGGCCAGTATCTCACCACCCTTAAAAGTGAAGAACTTCTGAATTTCGAATTTAAATTTCCTCTCTTCCAGTTTGAAGATACCACGTCTTGTGGTATCAATACAGACCTTGTAAAAGGTCCCTTCCCAGCTTTCTTTTAGGCCCCCTTCAGACACTGGAAGGCCACAGTCTGAAGGTCTCCCCTGAGCCTCCTTTTCTCCAGGCTGAACAACCTCAGATCCCTCAGCCGCTCCTCACCAGACTTGTGCTCTAGACCCTTTCCCAGTTTTGCTGCCCTTCTCTGGACACGCTCCAGCTCCTCAATGTCCTTCCTGGAGTCAGGGGCCCAAAACTGATCCCAGGATTTGAGGGGTGGCCTCCCCAGTGCTGAGTCCAGGGGGATGCTCCCTGCCCCAGTCCTGCTGGCCACACCAGTGCTGATCCAAGCCTTTCATGCTTGAACTAGACAAATTCCTGGAATTCTGAGAGACTTCAGTCTCCAGGGGTCATTGTCTTCCCTCCTGAGCAGTGCTTGGCAGCTGGAGCTTTTCATTTATGTTTTATTTCCACCACGACAGCTTCAGCTTGATGTAATCAGTACGTACGGTGCCATGACCAATCTGGTTTAGAAGGGGCATGCCTGAATGCTGTGTCATAGAAAGAGTATAGAATTTGAAAATAGAAACGTAGCTGTCTTCAAAATGTTGACAGGAGAGTGGCTGAGAAAATAACGTCCTAGAAGCTGCATGTTTGAAATGTGAATGTCGGTACCCTGGTGGAGGATAGAAGCCCTGCTTCAGTGAAGCCACGCGTTGTGGAAAGGCTGTGGTTGCGTGATACTTGTGTCTTGGAGGAGTCTGTCCTTCAGATTTGTACATAATGTTTGGACAGTTGAGGTTCTGAAATTGCTTTTTGAATCCTGTGTGTAAATCCCTGCCTGGCTTTGGAGCAGAATTCCCACAGCAAACTATGAAAAATTCAACTTCCTCACCTGTGACCTGAATTTAGTTCAGACTGACCATATTCCGTCTCCCTTCTCAACTACATGAATTGTTTTTTACACCTGGGACAAGATTCCTGCAGTAGAATCACGGAATGGTTTGGGTTGGAAGGGATCTTTCAAGGACATCTAGTCCAACTTCTGCAGAGAGCAGGGACACCTGCAACTAGAGCAGGTTGCTCAGAGCCCTGGGCAACCTCAACTGGAATGTTTCCAGGGATAGGACATCGACCGCCTCTCTGGGAAACCTGGGCCAGCATCTCACCACCCTCAGAGTGAAGACTTTCTTCCTAATTTCTAATCTTAGTCTCCCCTCTTTCAGTTGGAAGCCATTGCCCTTTGTCCTGTCACTTACAAGCCCTAGTAAAAAGTCCCACCTCAGCTTTCTTGTAGGCTCGCTTAAGGTGCTGAAAGGCCTCATGAAGGTCTCCGTGGAGCCTTCTCTTCTCCATTCTGAACAACTTCCTCAAAAGACAGAGGTTTAACTATGTGCATGTTTATGGCAAACAGAACCTACCAGCTTCTTTACTCTTCTTTCCCAGTCCATATATCTCACAGCCTCTGGGGCAAGGATCTTTATTCTCTTCTGTGTTTGTGAGGGACCTGTGTTCTGCTGCAAAGCCGGTGGAGGTGGCTCGATGTTGTGCTAACCAAATTAACAGGATTTGATACATGTTGCTGTCCAAGCAGAAGCAGCTCCTTGCTTGTAAAGCACAGTCCAAGCATCTCCTGTTTTTTCAGTGATTATTTAGTGAATTTTGGATCAAGCCCATAAGCTGTAGCTGCACATTAGCAGCATTAAGGCGAGTGCCTGGAATATGCAAGGTTTTTTTCATGTGCTTGCTGCACAATCAATATAACCATTACAAATAACATTTGTTTTATTGTCAATCTGGAGGGTCGTTGGTGTTACTCATGGGTATGCGTGGAGTAGGAGTGAGAGTTCTCCAGAGAGGACAGAATCATGGAATGGTTTGGATTGGAAGGGACCTCTATAAGGTCGTCTCGTCCAATCCCCCTGCAGTGAGCAGGGACATCCTCAACTAGATCAGGTTGCTCAGAGCCTGGTCAACCGTGTTGAAAATGGATTGAAAGTAGAAAAGAACGTAGAAATATTTTTTTCCTTCAGTGCCTTCTTTCCTTCCTTTAAAGGTTTGAGTATCAAGAGATTGCTGCTGCAGCCTAGAAATGCTGTAGAGCGGGTGGAGTTTTGTTCCTATGCTACAGTTCCTGAGCTGAGCGGAAACGAGCTGTGCGTGAGCCGCTGACACCGCGGCACAGAAAGGAATTGGCGGAAGACTGGTTTAGTTCTTATGCAAATAAAAAAGCGCTGTGTAACGTGGTGGGTCGGGAGGCGTGAGCCTGGGCTCTTTTGTGGCCTTTCTGGAGGAAATCTGGAAAGCCTCGCCTGTGATTTGCACAGTGGGGAGTAGAGTTCAGTTATTTTTGGGTACTGCTATTCCTGCCTGTCAGGGAATTGTATTGGAACCGTGAGCACATCTTATAGCTCCGTATCCCCAAACGATCACATTTCAGACTGTTACAAGCTGAGGTGTATCCCTGTCTACCAGTGATTACAGGGAGATGACTTTATATAGTTGTGTCACGGATATTTTCTGAGCCATTGAAGTAGTCAAGCTTCCAGTTGTGATTTACTTACCTGGCCGGTACGATTGTGGCTGCTTGTTGCAGCAGTGGAGAGCTCTGTCAAAGCCTCTGAAAGCTGGAAACGTTTTAGATCATCAGACGGCCATACAATTTAAGCTGCAAACTTTGGAGAGCGTAACCCATTTAGGAATAAAATGCAGTCCGCTCCATCTCCACTGGGTGTGGAGACAGGCTTTTTGCCGCTCCTCCCCCAATTCCCCCCCTCCATGAAATCTGAACAGCTTGTTTAGCGTTTGAATGCTCTGACTCTTGCTGACAGGTTCAGCTGATCTTTTCAGTAGATGTCTCCATTGCTCTCCTTCTGTGCCAGCCTTTCTTTCTTTTTTGTCCCATGCACAAATTAAATTGCTCTTTTTTGGTTGTTATTTTTTCCCCGTAACAGGAGAACACAGGACCAGAGAAACAAGGCGCTACTGGGGAGGAAACTGAGATGGAAAGGAAAAAAGAAACAAAGAAGTTAAAAGGCTAATGAAATTTCTCGCTCCATCACACAGGTTTAGTGCCATTCACTGCGCCGCCGCGGTCCCCAGGACGTCGGCCGAAATTTCTCAAGCGCGGATGTCTGCGCGGGCTGGTTCTCAGACGCCGAGTGACACGAATGCTGTCACCGTACCTGCTGTAGTTAACGGCCACGGTCCATCGACCGCTAAACAGACCTCACAGCAGCCCAAAGGGATCATGGGAATGTTTGCAGCAAAAGCGGCTTCCAAACCCCAGGATGCAAATAAAGAAACTAAAGCAGAGGCGAAGGAGGCCCCAGGTGTAAGTTACCTCAGACCTCTGGGTTAATCGCTTTAAAGAACCGCTCTTCTGGCTTTGCTCTTATTCCACCTAAATAACCTTAACCACTGTGGTGCAGCCTTGTCCACTCCTTCTAGTGCTAAACTTGCTGTTCCCTGGGAATGCTTGGTCACTGGTTAGTAAGTATTTACCCGTATAGTACAGATGTGCCTTATGACCATTTTGGGGAAAATATTGTGCCACGCTCCTGATCTATCCACAAAAGTACATTTTGCTAAAACTTTGAGGCTTTGACATTCTTCTTTGAGCCAAATTTCACAGAATCTCAGCATGGTCAGGGTTGGAAGGGACCTCTGGAGATCATTTCATTCAGCCCCTCTGCTCCAGCAGGGTCACCCGGAGCAGCTTGTCTGTGATTGTGTCCAGATGGGTTTAGAACCTCTCCAGAGAAGGAGACTCCACAAGCTCTCTGGGCAGCCTGATCCAGGGCTTTGTCACCCTCACAGGAAAGAAGTTTTTCCTCTTGTTCAGATGGAACCTCCTGGGTTCCAGTTTGTGCCCGTTGCCCCTTGAACTGTTGCTAGGCACCATTGACAAGAGTCTGGCCCCATCCTCTTAATCCACACACTTTAACTATTGAGGATCATTGATCAGATCCCCCCTCAGTCGTCTTTCCTCCAGGCTAAACAGCCCCAGGGCTCTCAGCCTTTCTTCAGCACAGAGATGCTCCAGTCCCCTCAGCATCTTTGGAGCCTCTGCTGGACTCTCTCCAGCCCAGTATCTCCAGTGAGTATAAGTCAGCATAGCTGCATTATTGAGACAATTGTTCCATTGTCTTCAGTTCTGCCAATGTATACACCGGTGGAGGATCTTGCTCTCTCCCTTGTGCTTAAAAGGATTTGTTTTGAGCAGTAAGTGAAATGTGAGAAGTCCAGGTCTTAAAAGCATCAAGGTGTTTAAACTTGGTCTGTGAGGGGAAGTTTCAGAGCTTGGCCTGTGCAGAACTAAATTGTTTATCTTCTCAACTGCTGGTTTTTGTTTTGGTTTTTTTTTCCCGGAATAGGATTACGATTTAATTTTACTTAGTATAATTGCTTGTAAAGCAACATGGCTAAGTAAATGAGTATTAAAATGATAGTGTTCCCTGCATACGGTTTGGCTTTTTCATAACAGCCCAGTACATTTTGGTTCATTTTTGACTTTTGTAGTGAATTTAAAACTGGTGAAATACGCGTGTCTGAGTTTTTGGAAGCTTTAGTGTCTGGTTGTCTTTTTGCATAAAAAGACAGTAAGATTAGGAGGCCAAGCTTCCTTAGGTGGTAGGTTTTGGTTTTTTTGTCTGTGTGTGATATTTTATTATTTTTTTTTTTTCACTTTTGTGGCTATATTAATGGAGTAGAGCAGTGATATTTTCTGCAAATGGCTCAACAGAACAACGTACGTGCCAGAGTAGCTGGATAAAGTTTTCATGGTTTGGCCAATCTGTGTTCTTTCCTCTGTTGGTTACTGTGAATTGAAGCACTGATAGTTTGCAAAAAGAACAGTTCTGGACTGGGAACTGACTCAAATCCTAACCACTCATTTCAGTAACGCTGTCAGCCATCAGATGGGAACGGGACCCAAGTGAGATTAGAAGGCCCAGCTAAGGAGGCGAGAGTAACTTGCTCTTGACCCTTTGATGCGTGTAGTGTCTTAGTGTCTTCAAATTCTCCTAAGTAGATACTGAAATCTAAGACATTGCTTAATCAACAAATGGCATGTATTTGTTTTGCTTGTCCAGAAGCAGCGCTACGTGCTTTGAGGGCTGCGTCGCATGAATAATTCCTGTGGTTACTCCTCTGTTTGCTTCTAGGTGTCTGCAGTAAGCAGCAAACTGCCAGCAAAGGGCAACATAATGAACAACTTCTTTGGAAAAGCTGCCATGAGTAAGTGCTTTATAACATGCCTCTGTTTTTTTTTCAGAAACCATTGTGGTCAGGCACCAGCCTGCTGGAGTTTAAAAAAATAATAATAAAAAAATTCTGAGGGATATTGGAAATATCTTGTAGCAATTAAAAAAATCGATGGTATTTGGTGTTTCATTCTATATCTGTGATGGGAGGCATCAACAGAAAGAAGCAGAACTCTTTCTTCCTACCCCTCTCCTGACCAGACTTGTTGGATTTTCTCTATATCTCCTCTTTTCTTAGACTTTTCTGCACCTTTCTCCATCTCTTTTGGACTCAGAGGAGTTAAAGTTTTTGTGAGCAACTCTGAAGGCAAAAACTAAAAGTTGTAAGTGGAATTTTTCAGACAAAAAGCTTGTTGGATGGAGATCAATTAAAATGACATATTTGTGCAGACTAACCCAGGAAGGATTTGTAGTGCAGAAGAAATCTGATTTAAAGTGAGTACTTCTGGCTGGAAGGTTAGCTATTGGTAAAACGCCTGCCAAAGCCTGTAACGCAGGGCGTGTTAATGATACTTTTCATCACAAATCACTGAGCAGTCCATAGCTAGATTTAGGGTTAATTTCTTTACTGAAAACTGAAGAGCTAGTAACTGGAGGATAAAAAGGAGGGGTGGCATTTCTCTCCAGGGCATTTCCAGCAGGGATTTGGACTAGGTGGCCTCTGGAGGTCCCTTCTGACCTAAATTATCCAAGCTGAATCTTTTAAATAGGCATCGAAACAGGACTCTAAGACTTGCTTCAAAGATGCCCTTATAATAATGAATACAAGAGGATTCAGAGAAGAGTTACTGGGAGAGAGTAAACAGCAAAGTTCATGTTCTAACAGGCATCTGTCAGAGGTTGCAAGGTACAGTTCCAGCACTGAACACACAAGGCACGGCATTGTTGGGCATCTTTGAGGTCCTGTGAGACTGAGGGAGCTGAGGACACGTTCAGCCTCATGAGTCTAGGCAGGGTTACTGCAATTAACTGAAGTAAATTCTTAAAATCTGAAAAGAGTCTTTAGGCCAAAGTTCCTGTGCTGAAAACCCAAGAAGTTGAAATTGCATGGTAAAGATGTCACAGTAGTTATGGGGAAAGCTTTGTGGATGCATTTCTGCTACTTCCATGATGTGCACTCACAGCCCAGAAGCCAGTGGCATCCTGGGCTATATCCAGAGCAGCATGGGCAGCAGGTTGAGGGAGGGAATTCTGCCCCTCTGTGCCTCTGGTGGGACCCCGCACTGCAGTGCTGGGTCCAGCTCTGGAGTCCTCAGCACAGGAGAGACAGGGACCTGTTGGAGCAGGGCCAGAGGAGGCCACAGAAGTGATGGGAGGGCTGGAACCCCTCTGGTGTGAGGCCAGGCTGAGAGAGTTGAGGTTGTTCAGCCTGGAGAAGAGAAGGCTCTGGAGATACCTTCTTGTGGCCCTTTGGTACTTTAAGGGCCTGTCAGAGAGATGAGAACAGACTTTTTACCAGTCTGTTTTGTGACAGGACAAGGGTGATGTTTTTAAACTAAAAGAGGGGAGATTTACACTGGAGAGAAGGAAGTTCTTAACTGTGAGAGTGGTGAGACCCTGGCCCAGGTTGCCCAGAGAGGTGGCCGATGTCTCATCCCTGGAGACGTTCCAGGTGAGGTTGGATGGGGCTCTGAGCAACCTGCTCTAGTTGCAGATGTCCCTGCTCCCTGCAGGGGGGTTGGACTAGATGACCTTGAGAGGTCCCTTGCAGCCCAAATCATTCTGTAGTTCTGTAATTGCCAGTGGGATTCACTTCTCTGTGGAGTCCTGTCAGGGGGCACTTCAAGGAAACTTCTGAGGTGGCTGCAAGGAAGGAGCAAACTGAGCAGAACTGGAAATGATTATGTGTATAGTGGAGATAGGGCAATTCCAGGAGGAAGATTTATTCCCTACACGCTGTACGTCTCTCTTGGCTTTAGAGATTTCACCATTGCCAGAAAGTCCTGAGTTAACAATAATCAGGTCCTTCATGTCTCTGCTGTCGATCATAAATAAAAGAGCTGTCATTCAAGTTCTTAGGTAAGAAATGTTTTCCCTTGCTCAGTGAAGCACCCAACCTATTTCCCAAGCAGTGTCAGAAAGGCATCGGCATGAAATCTCAGCCCCCTTGGCAGCCTCTGTTCCTATTGACAACAGAGTTCATCTCATTGATGGGTACTTTCTCTTCACTTGGGCTTCTCGTGCTTGGGATGATTGAGGTTTCAGACTTGTCTGCTCCTCTTTCCCAGTGGGGAGTGTGTAAAGCTGCTGAATGGAGCTTAGAAGCTGTAATTAGGTGCTAGTGTGCTAACAGCATCACCTATCAGGTTGATAAATATGTTATTTTGCTGTTCACTCCCACCTGCTATCTCTGGTACTAGATTAAACCTTTTGAAGCAAAATTGTCCTTATATGTGGTGCTCTGTAGGCAAAAGACTGGTCCTTGATCATAATGAGATTTGGGTGGAGTGTGAAGCTGATACATTACTGAAAATACTAATCATAGAATGGGTTGGGTTGGACGGGACTTTTCAAAGCCATCTAGTCCAACTCCCAGCAATGAGCAGAGACATCTGCAACTAGAACAGGCTGCTCAGAGCCCTGGCCAACCCCACCTGGAATGTTGCCAAGGATGGGGCATCTGCCACATTTCTGGGTAAACTGGGCCAAGATCTCACCACCCTCAGTGTAAAGCATTTCTTCCTTCTCTCAAGTCTAAATCTCTCCTCTTTTGTCTTAAAACCATCACCCCTTGCCCTGGCCCACCCCTCCCTCGACCTGCTGCCCATGCTGCTCTGGATGCAGCCCAGGATGCCATTGGCTTCTGGGCTGTGAGCGCACTTTGCTGGCTCACGTCCAACTTTTCACCTCCCAGCACTCCCCGCAAATCCTTCTCCTTAGGGCTGCTCTCCATCCCTTCATCCGCTGGCCTGGGCTGGTACCGGGGGTTGCCCTGACCCAGGTGCTGGACCTTGCTCTTAACCTTGTTGAACCTCGTGAACTTCACAAGGGGCCCGCTTCTCCATCATGCAGTATGGAGACTGCACATACCTTTCGCTGCTCTTTGTCAGTCCTCATTCTCCTGTTTCTGGGCACTTTGGTGCTGGATTAAAACTAATTTAGAAGGGATCCCCTGACCCTGAAGCTGTATGTGGTGTTATGCAAGGAGGATTCCCAACCCTTCTGCGGTGCCTTAGGTCCTGGTGACTGCAATGGCTTCTGCCATCACCTCGTAGCCCTCTCCTGCAGAGTTGACCTGCTGCAGCACGCTCGGCTTTTTGTGTGCTTGGGCTGTGCTACCAGGAACAGAACCAAACAGGTAAATCCAGCTAGAAATTGAATCATGTCCTTTTTTCATATATGGCAAAGCTTGGTCAGTCTAGATCTCTTAATGCTTTTACACATCATCTGTCATGTTTTCTGTATTCGTGGTGCATGGCGTTTTGTTCGGCCAACTCCTTTGTAAGTTGTCATTCATGCTGAATGCTCAGTGTTAGCTCTTTCTTAATGATTGATTTGCAGATAAGCTTAAAGTCAACTCTGTGCCTGAGCAGCCAAAAGAGGAGAAAGTAGTCGTCAAGCCTTCAGTTCCTGTAGCAGAACCAGAGTCATCCTCTAACAGTGTAGTAGAGAAACCTGGGAAGAAAACAGAGTCTTCTAGAATTCAACAAAAGGACAAGAAAAGGTGGGTGATGCCATTCGGGGTCCCTGTAATCTGTTAAACCACTTGTTGATGGCCTGCATGGAGCTGGCTCACCTCCTGTTTCCAGCAACTAAATTGCATTAAACATGGCTAAAATGATCTCTTTTAGAATTCTCTCCTAATACTTCTTTTCCATTTAATTCTGTAAATGCCTCAGGGGCATTTGTGCTGTTGAGAGCGGGAAAGGCCCCAGACCAGGGGAGTCTTCAGTGGGAGGGAGGGTTGCCTTTCCGTGAGCCAACCTCATGCTGGGAGCAGACTTAGTATAGACCCCGCAGGCAGTCTGGGGAGGCTGGCAGGAGCACCTGCAGAGAAGGTGGTATATTCCCAAGCTTATATGTACACAACTTCCAGCACACAAAGTTCTGCTTGTTGACTTCCATAGCTAATGTAGTGCTGCTTTCAATGCCGCTGGTTTACTTTGGGCTGAGGCTCCAAGGAAATTTGAAGTTCAGCCCTTTGTGTTTCATCCAACCCAAACTGACAGGGACAAAAAATCATTACAGGCTGATGGCTCTCTGGTGGCCTATGAGTAATTAATTGGTGGTCTTGAGCCATTTCTAACTAAATAGGTAAGCGCACCACCCAGCCCACCATCGCAGTGAGTCCTAACTGGTCTTCTTATTGATAGTCTTAGTCAAAAAACCAAGGGCCTGGAAACTGCATGTTGGCAGTGTGGAGTTGGGAAGGCCACTCGGGCTGTACCAGCTCTAGGAGGATACGTGGGCCTTGAGCCTCCAGGCTTGTTAGTCTGACACGTCTTGCCAACATTAAAAAGAAAGAAGCTATTTTATTTTTCCAGTAGTCTTTAAAAATGGCTCCAGGATTCTGAGACACTACCTCATAGTCAGTCAGTGGCAAGCAGTCTGTCAAAAGAGCTTCTGAGAGATACTGTTGGGGACATTAGTGTTTGGGAGCCTGAGCTATAGAGACAAGATCAGAAATGCTCTCTTGCCAAGTTGCTGTGGCCAAGGTAGGTGAGGTACTGAGCAAAACGCTCAACTGCAGAGGGGCTAAAGAAATCCTTGTTTTGGAGAACTGGATATGGTTAAGGATGGGAGGCTTAAAAATGCATGTGCACCTATGTCTGGTTGCATAGGTATCACAGAATCCCAGAATGGCAGGGGTTGGAAGGGGCCTCTGGAGATCATCTCATTCAACCCTCCTGCTAAAGCAGGGTCACCCCCAGAGCAGGTTGCCCAGGGTTGCATTGTCCAGGCGGGTTTGGAATCTCTCCAGAGAAGGCTCCACAACCTCTCTGGGCAGCCTGGTCCAGGCTCTGGCACCCTCACAGAAAAGAAGCTTCTCCTCCTGCTCAGATGGAACCTCCTGAGTTCCAGTTTGTCCCCATTGCCCCTTGTTCTGTCACTGAGCACCACTGAAAAGAGTCTGGCCCCATCCTCTTGACTGCCGCCTTTTAGCTGTTGAGAATCATTACTCAGATCCCCTCTCAGTCTTCTCTTCTCCAGGCTATACAGCCCCAGGGCTCTCAGCCTTTCCTCAGCACGGAGATGCTCCAGTCCCCTCAGCATCTTTGGAGCCTCTGGTGGACTCTCTCCTGTAGTTCCCTGTCTCTCTTGGACTGTGGAGCCCAGAACTAGACCTGGTACTCAAAGGTGGCCTCCTTAGGGTAGTGGGAGAGGAGAGCCTTCCTTGGCCTGCTGACCTCACTCTTCTTAATGCACCCTAGGAGTACACTTCAGTGTATGTGATGTTCTTATTTTTGAGAGGTACAGAGCTATTTGATTTCCTTGCTAAACATGCCTGATGCTTCTATATGCGCACAAGAGTTAACGTGCGTTCATTCCTTTTTGCAGTAAAATGAAGAGAGCGGACAAGTCAGATAATGAGGAAGAAAGAGATCCTGAAAATCTAAAGAAAAAGAGGAAGCGAATCAAACAACTTCAGTCTGACAGCAGTGATGAGGAAGGTAAAAAGATATATAGACAACCAGGCATGTAGATCAGGGGTCTGATTTTGAAATACTGCTATCTGAGGCTGTTGGTCAACAATTGAGGGAATAGTTTAGAGCGCTAAAGACCATGCAAATGGCTGTAGCTTGAGCTTTCTGTTTCTCTTGTGCTGCAAGCACTTGGGCGTACAGTTGAGATGCCTCAGTCATTCAGTCTCTGTTGTAGTTTAGCTCGGATCTGGCTGTCTCCTCACCAAGTGTGCTGCCAGTCATGATGACGTGTGAGGAGGTTCTCAAATCTCTTGTGAAAGATATCGCCCCTTCCAGAATTGTAGGACTGGTCGTAACCGGTTTATTTGGTGAGTAAACACTTGCAAAGTGACCTTCCCTTTCCCAGGCTCATTTTTAGTATCTTTATTCTGTCTGTTTATAGAAATGGTTTGGAAGACTTCCAAAAAAAAAAAACCCAAACCAAAAACTATCCCAGATAACAGAGAAGCTGGAGGCAGAACAGTTGAGCCATATCCGCTGCGACTCTGCGTCTCCTCGGTGGCTGTTGGCTTTGATAGGAGTAGGGTGCCCAGAACGTCGCAAGATTCAGGCTTATAATGAGGAACAGCAGGGCCAGATTCCAAAGAATTTGGATAATTGAGGTGACAAATGCCGTTCAATATAGATAACTGGAAAATAAGTTGGGATTGAGCTAAGGGAGTATGTGCGAAATGGAACAATCATCCAACAAGCTGATCAGGAAAAGAATTTGGGGATCACTAAGGACAAATAATTGAAACCACCAGTTTGGTGTGACAACTACAGTAAAAAAAAAAGAAAAAAAGGTGAACCAGCAGATCGGTTGTAATATCAAGGAGATAGATTCCAGCAGGACAGCTGAAGCTCTTGGCTTGTTTAGTGGGGTTAGCACATGAGAAACAAGCACGGAATTAAGAGAATCAAATTAGAGATGCAAATGCTGTTGGATATGTCAGCCGTCTCCATGCCACCATAGGCCTATTTTCATGGTTTCTCTTCTGCCCAGTGCAATTTCAAGTGTAATCAAGCGCATATCACTTCTTCTCAGACTATTCCAGAGAATGATATTTTCAGGAAGCTGCTTTTCACGATCAACCTTAATTTCATCACATTCCTGTGTGCAGCCCCTTGTTTAGCCATAAAAAACCAACTATGTATATACCCACACTCTTTAGTATTCTTCTTTAAACGTTTATAAGCTATTATCTGGTCTTTCCATTTACTCATCACTCAGCCTACTGACAAGCTGCGTTGTTTAGCTCTGTAAGAGGGAAGATTGAAATCAGCCCGTTGAAGTGTTGATCCTGGCCAGGCTGGAATCTCTCAGCTCATCCGTTCTCTTCCAGCAAGAGCAGGCAGAAATGAGCCTTGTGTCTCAGGAGACCGGAAGGGCTTTGCAGAGCCCTACCTTGTGGGTTCAGTCTTCTCTGTGTGGCTGTTGGATTGAGAACCCCCTGCCTCCTGTGGTCATGACAGTGCTCTGAGCACACAGGAAGCCAAGAGGTGACCACACAGCTTCTCTTCCTTACCTGTTAGAGCTCTTCTTACCTTCTGAGAGTGAGACTTGAGAGCAGCCCTGAGGAGAAGGGCTTGGGGATGCTGGGTGTGAAAAGCTGGACATGAGCCGGCACCATGCGCTCATGGCCCAGAAGCCAGTGGCATCCTGGGCTGCATCCAGAGTAGCGTGGGCAGCAGNTAAGACATTCCATGATTCTATGATAAATTGAGGAGTGCTTTCTACTGAGAGTGCTGCAAACTACTGCTTGCTGTGTATCTACTTTGGGTTTGAACATCAGAGCACTCTGGTCCCTTGTTGTACACTGTAACTTCTTTACTATGAGAGTAACAAAGCACTGGAACAGTCTGCCCAGGAAGGGATGGAATCTCCTTCTTTGGTGACTTTCAAAAGCCACCTGAATGTGTTCCTGTGTGATCTGCCTTAGGTGATCCTGCGCTGGCAGGAGGGTTGGATTCAATGGAAGGGACCTCCAAAGATTAACTTCTACCATTCTGTGAATCTGTATTACTTTAGCATGTGCTGAGTAGTTAATGCCTTTGAACTTACTGCCTTCTGATTTGATTTATTCCAAGGTATGATCCAGAGTCTGTGTGTGTGCTCCTACCTCAGTGCACATAATAGAATCATAGAATCGCAGAATGGTTTGGGTTGGAAGGGACCTTAAAGATCATCTAGTTCCAACCCCCTTGCCATGGACAGGAACACCTCCCAGTAGACCAGGTTCCTCAAAGCCGCCCTGTTCAACCTCGTCTTGAACACGTCCAGTGATGGAGCATCCACAGCTTACCTGGGCAAGATCTGGGTAGTTTTGTTTAATTGTTCTCCCTTGTTTTATTTGTATTCTTAAGTGTGAGTTAACTGGATTTATAATTAGAAACCATGAGTCTGGTCAGTTTGGGAAACCAGTTGTTTTAGTAATCTCATGCTCAGTAGCTTTAGACATTAAAACTGGTACAGGTAAGGTTACCTATCTACTTGTCTGTGGGGAGGTTTGGCTTTTGGCTTACCCCTATGTAATCTACTGGAGAACACAGAATCAGGAATAAGCCTTTCAAGCTCACCCAGTCCAACTCCCGTGCATGGAGTAGGCATGTCTGCAACTAGAGCAGGTTGCTCAGAGCCCTGGCCAACCTCACCTGGAATGTCTCCACGTGCAGAAAGTTTTACTTTCTGTTTCGACAATTTTCTTGTCACTGCTGTTGCTCCTACTGCATCACAGTCCTCTTTATTTTTTCTATTATGTCAAGAATCAGGCTTTGTGTTGTGTATTAAAATGGTAAATTTATGCAAATTATAGCTTGTGCAGACAAATTTGTATGTTATTCCGATTAACTCAGTACTAGTCCCCCTTTAAAAAGGGAATGGTGAGTATCAAGAGACCTTCTCTCTCCTTCCTTTCCATCCCTGATGAGATCTGCATTGAACCATTTGGTTCTGCTGCTCACCCTTCTAAATCCAACAGGATGAAAGAAGATAGATTTAAATTCTTTGAAATATTCCAACTGACTCCAAACTGGTGATGTTACATCCAGTATTTAAGTATGAGAATGTAAGTTGGATGAACCAATTTAAAAAAAACCCCAAACATGTAACAGCTGGACTTTTGAGACCGTTTACCCTTGGAAAGGCTGGAAACAGGTTTCTCCAGAGAGCAGGGGCAATTTTAATCAGCGGCGTCAGCAAAATGAGGCTTGGAGTGACGTTCCTCATTGCGTCTCTGGGAGAGTGGGGAGGAAGGGGCCATGTGCTGCACGGCATTTGGAAATTGCTGCCAGAGAGGACACAGATCATCCTCCGCCCGTATAATTCACCCACAGTTGATAGGAGGGGTACATTTTAAATATGCAAAATGTAGTAGGGGAACTGGCCCCACCACAGCAGATAGCAAAGGCTAATGGTCTGTCCGCTGCTTATCCTAATGCGCCACCCTAGCCTGGCTGACTTCTGCTTGAAGCAAACCAGGAGGAGAGGGACACAGACTTGCGGGTGCTGGTAGATGTAAAAAAAAGCTGGACATGAGCTGGCACCGTGCGCTCACAAGCCCAGAAGCCAGTGGCATCCTGGGCTGCATCCAGAGCAGCGTGGGCAGCAGGTCGAGGGAGGGGATTCTGCCCCTCTGCTCCGCGCTGGTGAGACCCCCCTTGCAGTGCTGGGTTCAGCTCTGGAGTCCTCAGCACAGGAGAGACAGGGACCTGTTGGAGTGGGGACAGAGGAGACCATGGAAATCATGTTGGGGCTGGAACCCCTCTGGTGTGAGGCCAGGCTGAGAGAGTTGGGGTTGTTCAGCCTGGAGAAGTGAAGGCTCTGGGAGACCTTGTGGCCTTCTGGTACTATAAAAGGGGCCTACAGGAAAGATGGGAACAGACGTTTTACCAGGGCCTGTTGCAACAGGAGAAGGGGTGATAGTTTTAAACTAAAGGAGAGGAGATGTAGATTAGAGAGAAGGAAGGTGTTCTTTACCGTGAGGGTGGTGAGACCCTGGCCCAGGTTGCCCATGGAGGTAGTCGATGCCTCATCCCTGGAAACATTCCAGGTGAGTTAGGGCGGGGCTCTGAGCAACCTGCTCTAGTTGCAGATGTCCCTGCTCCCTGCAGGGGGGTTGGACTAGATGGCCTTGAAAGGTCCCTTCCCACCCAAACCATTCTATGATTCTAGGCACTTGTACAGGCGGCTCAGCACAGCTCGAGCCTCATGCCGGATACTGACCTCCCCTGTGTGTGTAGCTGCAGGTAAAAGGGGATGCTTGTCCACAGCCATTGCTGGGATTAGATGGTGTTCAGACAGGGCTCCTCCTGTGTCAGTATTAAAACCACTGCCCTTTTTCAGGCAGACCTAGTGACATTTTGTGGGTTTGAAACTAGGTCTATATGGCTGATGTATGGAGCGCTGTATGGACGCTTTTATGTCAGGGCAAGGCTTTTGCGTTGTTCTATGTTAGTTTGCTCTTAATGCCCTGAAATTATCCCAAAAGAAGCTCTTCTTACACGAGCGTCAGCACGTTGTACTAAGCTGAAAATACAGGGAGGGCATAAGGCACAATCCTTTCCATTTAAATGATTTTTCATTAAAAAGTTATATTGGTATGAGAGCGCAGGTTGTTTTGCTTCCAGTGCCAGAATAAACTACACAAGTGCGTCCACAGAGGACAGGAGGTTTTGGCAGCTTCAGCTATACCAACACAGGCAGCGTTTCGCTGTGTTGACAAGTGTTTTACAGCCACTTTGGAGGGTGATTTCGGTGGCACTGTAACCTACTAACTGTATTGGTTTCGGAGAGCTGCAGCAGAAGCACTAGAGCTTCTCACAGGTTTTAGTTTGTTTTTTGTTGTGTGCAGGTTTTTTTTTTTGTTTTGGGTTTGTTTTTTTTCAGGCAGGGTCAGAGCAAACCGAACAAAGCCAGGATTTAACATCTTTGGTACGTCCAATTGCCCAACGTGTATCCATTTCATGCAGCTGTTGCTGTTGAGTAAACTGTGGGCAGCGGCTGGAGGTTGACTCAGGAGTTATCACATGTCAGGGGGCTGTGTTGGCTAGAAAAGGGCAATAAAGCAATAGAGACGCAGGTTGTCCGAAACACTCTGACGTGAGAAGAAGGTGCCTTCTGCCTGCCAAAAGCTGGGCAAACTCTTTGAAAAGAGGCTGAAGAAAAGCCCACGTTTCCCCCCCCGAGCAAGCACAGTGGAATTGACACTGAAAATCCCTTCAGCAGCCTCAGCTCAAGGACGGCAGAGGTGGCAGTTTTTCCCCCGGCTGGTTTTCAGCCCTCTCAGGCTACACTCGTAAAAACATTTTGACATTGCTGTGGCCAGCCTGGGTAGCCTGCGAAGCAGGTTGGGTACTGTGCAGTATATGGGCTTTTCAGCCTGCAGTTGCTGTGAGACTTGGATAAATATTGAGCATTTTGAGTTCCCCGCAGCTCCTCGGCCGCAGGCCCAGCTGCCCTGGCCGTTAACACCTTCGAGCAGATCCGTTGTTTGGTTTTTATCTTTGCGCCGCTGCCAGACCCAGCTCTTTGGAGCAAGGTGAAATACAGAGTCATGTTATCCCCGCTCTGTTTGCATTTCTGTGCCTCGCTTACTGAAGTAGTTAGGAGGCTGAGTCCTTGTTTGAAGAATGTAATTTATTATTGAGCCTTGGCAGCCAAGCACTGTTTCACTTGAGCCCTTCTTAACCTATGAAGGTCAGTTGGCCGTATGCCTGGCACAGTCATAACTCTTCACACTGACCTAATCGGTTGGGACAGCTACAGATCCAGAATTCGTGTTACGACGGCAGGCCGAACGTGATGCTGCAGCCAGCGAAGCTGGGAGGAGAAGCCAAGCGGGCCCTGTCCTCCCGTCCAGCAGCACCGTTGTTATTATTAAGCAATAGGTCAGATGAGAAGTTGCTTCCCCCACATTCTGAGCTCTCCCCCACATTTGAGGGCTCGCATGGCAATGTTTCGCACTTGGATTTGGAGAGGATTCTTTCAAGCTGTTTAAATTAGTCACAGTGCCGGCTGCGTGGCGCAAGGTGCTGCTCCTTCCCCTCTTGCCCTGAGTTGATTTTTTCTTCTCTATCACAGCTCTGTCTCTCTGCCAGCCCCACAGACGAGTGACCTTGACTTGCTCATTGTCTGTAAGCCCTGCTAGTCTTGTTAAAGCCCTGTTTGACATTGCTGCTAGAGGCCCCAGAACTGGTTTTGCTCTGTACAGATTTGTTGAAGGTTGTCTCAGCTATTTCAGTGGAAAGATTCTGCTCTCTCTGTCCTTGCGCCCAGAGGAGAGAATCATAGAATTGTTCAGGTCGGAAAAGACCTTTAAGAAAGCTCTTAGATGATGGCATCACATTAGAAAGGTCTCGTAGATGATGGCAGAGGAGAGAATGGGCTTAGTTTTTTGGTAGGTTGTTTGTCTGTCAGAAGAAAAGTTGAGGCATCCCCTTAACAATCTTTTAGGATGAGTATTAGTGTATTGCATTTAATTCTTGGATTGAGGTATGTCTAAGGTAATAGCATGGATTGCTGAAACACTGACCCAGGTTGTCCAGAGAGGTGGTTTATGTCCCATCCCTGGAACTATTCCAGGTGAGGTTGGGCAGGGTTCTGAGCAACCTGCTCTAGTTGCAGATGTCCCTGCTCCCTGCAGAGGGGTTGGACAAGATGAGCTGTAAAGATATCTTCCCACCCAGACTGTTCTGTGATTCTATGCTTCTATGACTGTTTGGGATGTTTAGCGCCACCTGTGAAGCAATGAGTGTTTTACTAATGGAGAAGAGGTAGAGAAACTAAAATCATCCGGTGATTTGGGAGTTAATCCATCCATAATTTGGGGATTATGTCATTTTAAACCCCAACTCTTTCAATTTCTAAACAAATTACAGTCACTCTTGGTAAGGAGCAAGTGAAAAGATGCCAAGTTCTGTACCTATCTTTAAAGTTTCATTTGGTGAATCTGATTTTGGTTTACCAGAAATCCCAGAGGTGCTTCTCCCATCCTCCACCATCCTTCCTTTGGGAACTGCACAGAGTGAGCCACCTGACTGGAGACTAACTGCTTTGAATCCTCTGTCCTAACTTGAGCAAATCTGAGCGAGAATTTGTCAACCTCAATCTAAATACAGGATACAAGCCATTGCTCAGAGTTAAATGAAATGATCTGAGACAAAAGGGGCATTACTCTCGTGTGCTATCAAGATGTTCATCTTCTTAACAGATGTCCCACCACCTCCCACACCTGAGGAAGAGAAATCTCCATCTCCACCTGCTGCCCCTGCTCTGAAAACTGAACTGGAGCCTGCATCCACAGTGGTAAGAGCATTTTAGGGTGTTCAGCTTCTGATTTTTATCTGATCCAGTGGGGATTGTCCAACTACTTTTCAAACGCTGAGGGAGAGAGGTCCTGTTTGCCTGGCAAGTCCATCATGTCACCCTGCTTGAAAGAATCCACCTTGTTCATGAGCTCATTTGTTTTCTAGACTATTATTTAATCTCTAACATAGCGCCGTTTTCTGTTTTCTTCCCTTTTTCCCTCCAAGTGGTTCTATGAATTGTAGCTCATTTTTAAATACTCTTCCCTCCAAATCTTGGCCTCAGGAGTCAAGGCAGGGTCAGAAATGAAACCAGACTCTTGCTTTTCAACCTTGTATCGCTGGGAAACATCTGCGAGGGAGGTGGGTTGTGATTGGCAAGAGACTCACCTCTGAACTGAGAAAATACGTGTAGCTTTAAAAGCACAGGAGCTCTGATGTCTTATTTCCTCATTCTCCAGAGGTACAATGGGACAACCCTTGCTGCCACTTTCTCATGGAACTAAACACATTTCAAAATGTCACCTCTCCCAGAAGTGGAATGTGCTCCCTCTGTGGGCAGACAGGAAAAATCCCTGTCTTGTTTAACTTTTGTCTCTCTGCAATTTGTCCCGGTAGGATGGGGAGAATCGTAGCATTAGGAAAAATGAGATTAGGATATCCCAGGAAGTTACCGACTCGTGATTATGTCTACTAGTTATCAAATCACACTCAGCTTCATTAGAGACTAGATTTCTGTCCTAGAGCTGATGCTTTTCTGACCTGTGTACATGCACGAGGCCTTAACTCTTGATTTCTCACAATTCTGTGTTGTCCTCCAGGCTTCAGCTGGAGGGAGGAAGAGGAAACGGAAGCGTGTGCTGAAATCCAAAATGTTCATTGACGAAGAAGAAGGCTGCATGGGTAAGAGACCCCAGTGGAATGTGTTGAAGATTTTTACAGGCCGGTCTCTCCCAGGCTTTGAAAGAGGTTCACAAAATCACTTTGTTGTTTCCCTTCAACCTCATGCTCCCAGACTGAGGTAACTGCCCTCGGGTGAGGGCCTGAGTAGGGAGGCATGGAGCTGTAGCTGACTCCTTGTTCTTTTTTGATTATTCACAGGTTTTCTTTCAGTTCTTCTCCCTTCCCTGCTGGTGGGATGAGCATCTCCTTCATTTGCTCTACTCTCCAAAGCTACAAGCTTTTAAAGATGGTGCAGAGAGGGGTCTGGCTGGGATAAGTTTGGTTTGGTTTTTGTTTTCTTTTGAGGATAAATCCAGAGCTGTGCAGCAGAGCTTGATTATATGTTAAGACAAACTTTAAGTATCCCAAACAAAGAAGGAATAAGTTGGGGCTCTTATTTCTGATAAGGATGGCTCTGCTTTCAGGGGGGGAGAGATAAATACTGAGAGCCAGAGGCTTTGATCTTCAGCCTGACTGGACACTGCTGCTTCCTGTCACCTGGAGAAAGCTGCGTAACACTGCTGTACTTTTTTCCTCCTCTTTGTCCTGACATTGAAGTAGAGCTGAAGGCACTCAGAATATTTGTATTTATTTATTTATTGTTGTAAAGGCTTTAAAAATTTTAAGAGCACGGAGTATGTTTTTTGTAGCACTGTTGTCAGCTCAGTTGTATGGGATGCTTAATGTTCTCCAGCCCTGTTGATCTGAGTGGATGTCCAGGGCTCTCAGCCAGCTCTAGGAGAAGATCTGCTGCTGTTAAGCAGCTTTGTAATGGTGTATAAGCGTAGATAGATACAGGCCTGCTTGGCTCAGGCTTGGAGCTGCCTGGACGTGAGTCAGCTTTTGTCTGTTTGCACCTGTTTGTATAGTTGTGTCTTACGCTTCCTGTTAACTTTGTGTGTCTCCTTTAAAGAAATAGAATGCAACTCAGCAACAGGCTCTGCTAGTAACTGAAATCTAAAGTACTGGATTATTACACTGGTTTTTGGGCCCCTCATTCCAAGAACAACATTGAGGGGCTGAAGCATGTCCAGAGAAGGGCAACGAAGCTGTGGAAGGGTCTAGAGCGCGTCTGGTGAGGAGCAGTTGAGGGACCTGGGGTTGTCCAGCCTGGGGAAAAGAAGGCTCAGGGGAGACCTTCTCCCTCTCAACAATTCCCTGAAAGGAGGCTGAAGCCAGATGGGTGTCGGGCTTTTCTCCCAGGGAACAAGTGACAGGACAAGAGGAAACGGCCTCACATTTTATCAGGGGATGTTTAGGTTGGACATGAGGAACAATTTCTCCCCAGCAAGGGTTGCCAAGGCCTGGCCCAGGCTGCCCAGGGCAGTGGTGGAGTCCCTATCCCTTGAGGGGTTTCAGAGCTGTGGAGATGTGGTGCTGAGGGACATGGTTTAGTGGTGACCTGGCAATGCTGGGTTAGTGGTTGGACTTGATGATCTTGAAGGTCTCTTCCAACCAGATTGATTTTGTGATTGTCAAAGTATTTGACTTGCACGAAGTTCTTGCCTACTTTGGCTAGTTACTTTATGGGGTGTTTTGCTCTTCTGTCCCAGATAGAACCAGTAAAACGCTTGGAACAGAAACGCATTAGCTGTGAGGAGTTGATTTGAATAAGGTCTACATCCAGCGCTCACAGTAATGACTGTTCTGGGTTCAGCTTCCAGCAAAGGTTTCTCTTCTCTGTCTGTTCTGCCCTTCCCAAATGTGCCAGGGTTGGGAAGATCAGTTTTTTTGTTGTTTTTTGTTTGTTTTTTTTTCCCCTCTTCTCCCCACCCCAAAGGTGTTCAATAGTCTCTGGGGAAATCCAGACCTTTGATTTCAGAGTTCGTACCCCTGACAAGGGAAAAGCGAGCTCCTGTTATGCTTTTGGGAGACAGATCCTCTCGGAAGGAGGGAGGGATGGAGCTGGGATACTGAGGAACTGCACAGGGAGGAGACGCTACTTTCAGCCTACCGGTGTGTTGCACAGAACTCGCTGTCTGGTTATTACCTGGTCTCTCTCCTTCCCTCCCTTCCCCACCCTTTCCATGCCCAGGCCTAATCATTCAAAGGCTAAATAACTTGCAGATCTCCCAGGCTAATGTAAACTGATGAAATATGGGGGAGCTTTCTTCCCCTCTCCCTGCCTATTTTTTTTTTTTTTTTTAAGAAGGACTAGCTTTTAAGAAACGTTAAATCTTAATATTAGGCTGGACTTTGTATTTCTTCATAATTTTCAGTGGTCTTTTTCACAATCACTGCAATCACAAGAAATTGGAGTCAAAAAGCAAAACTAATTCCAGGATTAACCCTGAGGGAAATTGAGCAATTAAAATATCTGTGGAGTTAAGCACAAGGCACATTACCAATCAACTAGGGCTCAATCGAGTGCCTGCTCTTAGTCTGCAGCAAAGGGGAATTACTGGGGTTTAAGCTGGTCCATGTCTATGTTGCACTATCTAAGGCTTGAAAGGATGTGCATGGACTTGTGTATTGGAATATATATGTGCACATTGTGGGTAAAGTAGGAGAGCACCTTGAAGCCTTCCAGTGTCTGAAGGGGCCTACAAGAAAGCTGGGGAGGGACTTTTTACAAGGGCTTGTAGTGACAGGACATGAGGAGTGATGGCTTCAAACTGGAAGACAGGAGATTGAGATTGGAAATTCGGAAGAATTTCTTCACTCCGAGGATGGTGAGACACTGGAACAGATTGCCCAGGAATGTTGTGAATGCTTCATCACTGGAAGTCTTCAAGACCAGGTTGGACAGGACTTTGACCAACCTGATATAGTGGGAAGGAGATGATCTGTAAGGTCACTTCCAACACAAACCATTCTGTGATTCTATGACATTTGTTTTACAGCACCGGTTTAAGTTAAGAGCTGACATAATTTGTGACTTAGCAGATCTGGCTGTGAGCTGAGCATCAATCACTGTCTGTGTGCCCGTAGCTGCCGCAAGTACACATTTTTTCAGGAGAGAGCTGAGGAAAAGTTGATCTAAACTGTGTTATCTGGCGATTGGAAGGGATCAAGTGGGGATTTTGGAGTTGCCAACGATTACTGATAGGAGAGAACTTTTTAAAGCTCAGTAGGTGGCCGGGGGTCTGTTAAAGCTGCTCACTGAGAAACCAGTTGCCTCTGAAGGAAGGTCAGTTGGTTTACAGTGCCCATTGGAGCATCTGCTAGAGCTGTGGGGCAGGGTTTCATACCATTCCTCTTCCCGGTCTCCGGTTACGTAGCAAACCTCATTTAATTTGATGCATTAATGCAAGTGAAAGCCAGTTTCCCAGAAGAAAGGAAGTTAAGACATCTGTTTAAAAGAATACAGACGCTAAAGAAAAATGGCTTACTAGAAGAATACCAGAGCACTGCTGGGAAAGGCGATACAACAACATTTACTAGTATCTAACGATGGCTGACATCAGTGGAGCCGACTCCAGTTTAATTTCCGTGAGCGGTGTTTTATATCCCTGAGCTTTCCATCGCCGACAGCTGACAGCGGTGAGCTGGCAATCCCCGTTCGGTCACTGCCCTTAATTTCAGGCACAGGTTTGGGGTTAGTTTTGGCTTGTTTTTTTTTTTTAGAGATTTCTTTTCTCTTTACCCTGCTCACCCACCTGTACAGAAAAAAGCCACCCCAAGGTTTTGTGCTCCTGCTTTTGTCTCTAAGATGCACTACGTTCATCTCACTCTTCCCTGTGTGATGTGCGTGGTGTTGGCAAGGGAAGCCTCGGTGTGTCTCTGGGTTGTCTTACCTGGATTGAGGGAAGACCCTCTGGCCCAACAACTGCCTGAAAGGAGGTTGGAGCTGGGTGGGGGTCGGTCTCTTCTGCCAAGGAACAAGTGACAAGACAAGAGGAAACAGCCTCAAGTTGTACCAGGGGAGGTTTAGGTAGGACATGAGGAACTATTTCTTCCCCGCAAGGGTTGTCAAGGCCTGTCCCAGGCTGCCCGTGGCAGTGGTAGAGTCCCCATCTCTGGAGGGGTTTCAAAGCCATGGAGATGTGGTGCTGAGGGACATTGCTTAGTGTTGGACTTCGTAGTGTTGGCCTTATTGATCTTGGAATAGTTTTGATTGGAGCAGACAACCCAGGTTCTATTGTTTCAGGACAATCTGGTTGCTTTGGCCGCTGTGGAAGTTAGAATGATGTTTTTTAACTATAAAATAAATGTTCTGTCATCTAATGCTAACCTACAGATTCTGATCTTATTCAGATTCATCACTTTTGGATAGCTGGTTGTCAGCCTCTGCACAACAAATTGATAGATACGGGCCAGTCTCTGGTAAAGAATTGATTTAGCTGTGGAGGTCTTCAGTGCAGTTGGGCCTTGTTTCTAGAAGAGGATGCTTCAATAGAGCCGTAGAGGAAACAGTCCTCTTGAGGGCCCTTCCCTGTTTAAAGTGTGCATATGGCCTGCGAATGAATGTATGTGGTGATGTCAAGCTGTTCTGAAAGAGCTGGACAACATTAAAGTTCCCAGTTCTGGGAGCATCTCTGTGCCGAGGAAAGGCTGAGAGCCCTGGGGCTGTTCAGCCTGGAGAAGGAAAGACTGAGAGGGGATCTGAACAATGCTGATCAATAGCTAAAGGATGGGGGTCAAGAGGATGGGGTCAGACTCTTGTCAATGGTGCCCAGTGACAGGACAAGGGGCAACGGGCACAAACTGGAACCCAAGAGGTTCCACTTGAACAAGAGGAAAAACTTGTTTCCTGTGAGGGTGCCGGAGCCTGGCCCAGGCTGCCCGCAGAGGTTGCGGAGTCTCCTTCTCTGGAGAGATTACAAACCTGTTGACATGATCCTGTGCAAACTGCTCTGGGTGACCCTGCTGGAGCAGGGGGCTGGATGAGATGATCTCCAGAGGCCCATTCCAACCCCCACCATGCTGGGATTCTGTGAATCATTAACCTGCCATCTTATACTTAGGAAATAGAGGAGGCAGTTTGCCCCAGTGTGTGGAAATCCACTCCAGTCATCTGGGTCTATTGCATAACCTTGAGCAATGGACTGAATTCCTTGAACCTAAAAATGCTCGTTTCCAGTGGGAAGGCTGCAGTGGGGAGGTCTGTGCTCTTTGGTACACAGGCTTTGGTACATCATCATACGTACTTTTTTTTTTAACCAGTGACTGAGAAGGTTTACGAGAGCGAATCCTGTACAGATAGCGAGGATGACTTCACCAAGTCCAAGCCACCAGCTGCACAGAAACAGCCTGCGCTGCCTCCTATGAAGAAAGAACCAAAGGAAGAAAAGAAGAACTTGAAGAAAGGGGCAGCCGCTGCCAACAGAGCCAACAAACAGGTCTCCATCATGGGTTTTTTTCAGAAGAAATGAACCGGGTCTTTGTCCCGGTCCTCTTGGCAGCTCGGGAGAGTTGCTCTTCTCGGGTGGCTTTCTTGGGAAGTTTTCTGAAAGCTGCCGCGTTGGAGACCGTCACGCAATCTTCAGTTACGTAAGATATCTTGCTTACTGTGTAAGTAAGCCCTCTGGACTAGATTTTGTATCAGAGAAAAGTTCTGTTTGTTACTGCAATAATTTCAACCGTCTTCACAGAGCAGTGTGGGAATCACCAGCTAGGAGCAAAATCTAGAGGAACTCTTTCAAAGACCGTTAAGCTATTCACATGAAATTTTGTTGTTTTTTTTAATTCAGCCTTTCACCTGTTCTGTGCTGAAGTCCTGTTCCACAAGTGGTAAGCGGACTAAATTAGGAATTGAGTTGTGGTGCTTTTTGTTTTTTTTCCCCCTCCTCTTTTTACACCCCCAGCTCTCCAGATTGATCTAAATGTCCCCATTGGTTAGTAGCTGTGACGTAGCGGATCTTCAGGCATACACACCAATACTGAACATCTGCTTCAGCTTTAACTGAATGAAATGAATTTAAATTTTCCCCCTAAGACTGATAAATAGTTTTTGCTCTGCCTTTCATCATCTTTTTTTTGGACGAAGCAGCGCGTATAAAATTCTCCTACCCTTTTCCTTCTTGAACATATCCTCTATAAATGGCTCAGATGCCTAATTATAGCCCAGGACACTGCTGGGGCTCTGTCTTTGCAAAAAAAACATCTTTGAGGCTTCCCACCCATCTGGCTCCAGTGTAATTAGGGGAAGGCTTTGCTGGTGTTGGGAAAGCAACTGTGTCTTTAACCATGGAAGTTAATGAGTCAAAGGGAAGGGTGATTAGAGGACACTGCTGATAACACCAGTCAGGTACCCACTGCCGTTCTCTGGCAAGAGTTACTCAATGCTTTTTACTTCTATAGTTTTTTGGGTTGCCTGAATGGGTGTTTTTTTTATAGTCATAAACCAGACAACAGAAGAGTTGTTTTCTAGGACATCTCGTCATCTGCCTGCTGAAGGAAGCGTCACAGCAGACAGTCCTGAGGAACCAGTTATTGGAGATGAATAAAGCGCTGCAGCCTTGTTAATCAGAAATGAGTCGTCCTTTTTGGATGCCTTCTGGTTTTCTGGTGCTAAATTTGATAGAGATATATAAAAGGCCAGATTTTCCAGAGGGTGGATGCTGAGCGTTTCTGAAACTTGGCTTGGTGAGGGCTCCCAAATGGGCAGCTCATGTCATCAGTGATTGTTTCCAAGTGGTGTTAGGCCAACGTACATATGGAATCGTATATATATACTGGTTTATAATGTGTTTGTGGCTGCCAGAAAGGTAGATAAAGTCTGGAGCTTGTCACTAAGGAAGAAATCAGTGGCTGCAGGCACCCAACTGCAGCATTCCAACCTGTGGCCAGCCAAAGGGCCAACCGAGTATATTTCCGCACATTCTAACCAGGAGGTCAGGTTGGTGACTCAAAAGATTTGAACACGCTCCTAGTAGTGCCCAACAGCTGACTTGATTGAAGTCACGTCACCCCCAGGCAGATGTGAAGAGAACCTACTTAAAACCAGCAACATCTCGGGGCTTGTGTCCTGCCTGGGTGGGTTGCGCTGCTCACTGCTGAGATCGCTGCTCTCAGGACTGTTCAAGGGTGACCTAATAGCTCAGCACCCTCCCCGTGTAGCTCCTCAGAAGCGTTAAGGACTAAAACTCTGGATTTTCTGAATTGGGAACTTAGAGGAAAAATGATGGGAAGATGAGTGAGGGAGGCAGAATTGCTCTCGTGGTGTGTTGGAGCAATATGAGTGGCAGAGGTCCACGGGGAACAAATGGACAACCTTGTTCTGACTTTTACGAAGAAAATTTAACTGTTCAAAATACTTCTGTGGTGTTTCTGTTTTGTTAGTTTTTTTTCCTTAGTAGAATTGGGGGTGTATTGGGGGTGTATTTTGAAAAGTGATAAGTAACAAAACTCATTAAATATGGATTTTTTTTTTCTTTTGTCCTTGCTATTCACTAAAAGATGTGCTACATCCAAATTGCCAGGGGTTGCAGTGACATTTGACTGCATGGAAGAGTATCACTGGTGAAGTGGTGAAGAGTTCTTCCATCGAATCCAGGGCTGGAAGCGTTAAAACTGAGCATTTTAGGGCAGCTGAAATGTGAGTGAGAACTCTGAGGGTGCTGAGAATCTCAGACTATCAGGATCTGTATTGAATTGACCCCTTGAGTCTTACTTCTATGCCACATGTTGACAGGATGTAGTGTCCTGGTGCTACCTCACCTCTGCCGTGGTCTAGCTGGAGCTCGCTGCTCCACCCCAGCTCCCTCTATAACCAGATCAACGTCATAGGCGATTTCCTCAGGAAAATGACTTAATGTCTGAAGAAGCAGGACATAGGCGAACTTCAGACTTCAAAAATCATGATCTAATACTCCCCACTCCTGCACTTCATGGGCTGCCAGCCCCAGGGGGGCCTCAGGTCCCTGGATGCCCCCCTTGGTGAGGCTGGAGTGTCCCCAGGTGCTCTGTGGGACTGAGGAACGGAGCTGGGTCCCCGAGCAGCTGGTTAAAGGGAAAAGGTTGCCTCTTGCTGCCGTTGGGCAGATGTCACCCATTTGGCACCTGGGAGCTTGTGGGGGACAAAATGTCTGAGAAGTGGTGGCAGGTCTGTGCAGCTCAGAGCCAGGCACCGTCTCTGGAAGCAAAGATCACATCTCCTGCCTTGCAGATGGCTGAAGACTGGTGTTGGTGGTGCTCAGAGTCCAAACCCAAAATCTTTTAGGGATTCCCTTGCATCTCCTTTCCAACCATGTTTGCAACCTCAGAGGAGCATTGCCTTGGAAGAAGCAGTGGGAAAGGATGCTTGTTCTTTTAATATTCTCTGCTAAATAGGGCATTTTAGAGTGTGTCTCTGCTCCTGCTCCCTGAAAGCCTTTTTTCTGTTTTCAGACAGAGGGAGCTTCATCCCTGTTCTCCAGATGGGGTAAGAAGCTGGAAGAACTGTCAGACACTCTGGAGTAAAACTATTGATGCACAGGATGAGGTGTCTTTGAACCGGCAACTATCTGTGCCCTGGGAGGGGGCTGGAAACACTGCTCTTCAGGGATGAAAAATCCTCATCCCTTGTTCTTCAGCTGATTAACAACCCTCCTTCCTGCAAGCCAGAGCCTGCTCGGAAAAATCCCTCCGCATTTCCCGCTCTGGGGCCGCCTGGCCTTTATCTAGTTAAAGAACAACAGAGGAGGGATGTGAGCAAGCGCTGCTGGGTGAGAACCTGGGATAAGAAACGGCTGAGCTGGGCAGGAGGGTGTCCCGGCAGCGTGCGGGGAATTGTTTTGCTCTCCCGACAGGCAATGCCAGCTCGGCTGCAGATACCAGAGAGGGGAGCAGGGCCTTATAAGGAAGCGAAAACGCAGCTTGGTAAGACCCGACGCCGGCGGAGGGAGAAGCGGGTGCTTGCCAGGGCCGTACGTCAGCACCTCACTGCTCCCTGCCTCTAGGGACCAGGCTGCAGCACCCTGGGGTGCATATGAGGCATAACTGTCGCTGCGCTGGATTTTGGGCACCCTCGGCGA
This sequence comes from Baryphthengus martii, assembly GCA_013396935.1. NCBI lineage: Eukaryota > Metazoa > Chordata > Aves > Coraciiformes > Momotidae > Baryphthengus > Baryphthengus martii. Next base: position 45,224 of record VWZK01008079.1, read on the forward strand.
CTTTGGGGTCTGCTTCGGTGGGAGCAGGTCGTGGTGTCCACAGCCTTTGACGCGGAGATCCCCATGGAACTCGATGGCAGCTCTTGCTCCATCTGTCTCTCCTGAGTACTGCTCCATGTGGTGGCCACTTCAGCTGAGGAAGGATTTGAAAAGCATTGAAATGGGTGGTTCAAACTGGCCCCAAGTGGCACAGTGCTCCTGGGTATATCTCGCTTTGGGATTTGTCCCCAAGGCATACAGAGCCGAGAGGGAAAGGGTTTGTGCGTTTGGCGCCGCATGGGTGAGATCCTGAGTCTCTTCTCTCCCTAAAGCGAGGGCCTGTCAGAAAGACAGAGGCGATGTTTTTAGCGGGGCCTATTGCGACAGGACAGGGGGTGATGGTTTTAAACAAAAAGAGGAGAGATTTAGACTGGAGAGAAGGAAGAGATGTGAGGTTGGTCAGGGCCCTGAGCAGCCTGCTCTAGTTGCAGATGTCCCTGCTCCCTGCAGGGGGTAGGAGAAGGTGACCTTGAAATGTCCCTTTCCACTCAAACCTTTCCATGGTTCTGTGATAACTCAGTCCCTCCTGCCTGGTGGAAGCATTTCACACGTACCCCACTGGAGCAAACAGCAAAGCTACCTGTGGCCATAGCCAGCAGCACAGACTGCTGTGCCAGCATCCTCATCCCCAGAAAACTGCTGCTGAATTTGCCATTGACAGCTCCTTTCAGCCTTGGAAAGGTACTGGAGATACAGAGAGCTCTGAGAGCACTCCTGAGGAACCATCGCTTCCAGTCCCATGGGCCTATGGTGCTTTAAGAACCTAAAACGTCCTCCCCAGCACCAAGAGCTGCCCATTCACAATCCAACAACTCTGCAAGGTGACCGAGAAAAATTAATGGTTGCAACTTCTGTAGACTGATTATTTCAGGTATTTTGGTGGTTTCTTTCGAGAAGATGGAGGTGGTTCTGCTGATCCTTCTTGACCAATGGGCAGAGACTGGGTAGAAGGACAGGATTAAGGGCTGGGCAGTGGGGCTGAAGTCCAAGTGAGTTTTGGAAGTCCCCCCGAAAGGAGACACTCTCAATCCTTGTCTCAGCTCCAAGTGTCATACCAGGATAGGGAAGAGTGTCCCTGGACCAAGATGAACCATGATGTCTAGTTCATCACCCATCCCCGGTTCTTGACTGTTTTAAGGAAGGTTATGGGTCATTCTATCCATGTCCATGTTCTCTGTCTGCAAGACACCAAAGATACTTTAAGCGGAACTTCTTGGTGCCTTTAATTGATAATTTCAGCTCATGTCCTACCAGGAACTCTGCACAAATCATGTCTTAATTCATGATCTGATCTTTTAGGAAGCTTCTCCTCTTAGACTGGCTGTTCTGTGGGACTTGGAGGAGGGAATTCAGCACCTGGAAGCTGCCTGGAGCATCCCAAACCTCCTAGTTCGGAAACCAGCAACACACCAGGACAGCTCACCTGTGGGACCCCTGAGCCTCTGCTCTAAATTTGGAGCTGAATCTCACTTCAAAGCTGACCCTGTTTTGAGGCTCAGACCCGAGACCTTGAGGGGTCCCATCTGGAAAGTAAACTGGCACCTGTGCAAAATCGCGACAATAATAAAGATGGTGTCCTCTGAGGTGGGGTTTTTCCACTATGAGGTGTCTGCTGCTCCATGGTGTGTCACATCCAAGGTCTGCAGAAAAACCACAGCGGATGATGCCCAGGTGGGGCCGAGGGATGAGGACACGGGTAGCCCAGAAAGCATCACCAGGTCCTTCCAGGTGGCAGAGAACAGAGCAAAGCCACAAAATGTGAGGAGAAAATGCTTCTGTGGGATTTTGAAGATGGTTTTTCTGCTTCCTTCTCCCAGAGTGGGTCCCACATGCAACAGCCAAACATCCCATCCTGTGCGCTGAGTCAGGGCACCAGGACCATGATGCTGGGGGAGATAAGGCATTCTACCTGGATGCTGAATAGCCCTCCTGGGTGCTAAGCAACCCCAACCTCAATACTGAGCACTCTGGGGCTCTCGGATGCTGAGCAACCTCCCTAGGTGCTGAGCGTCCTGCACTTTGAGCACTCTTTCTCCATGGTAAGCGTTTTCCATGGCTGCTGAGCACTCTTTTTCCATGTTGAACATTCTTCATAGGCGCTGAGCACCCCCTTGGTGCAGAACATCCCCCTGGGTGCTGGACACCCTTTCTCAGAGCTGAGCATCACCTAGCCTTGGGGCCAAACATCACCCAGCCTTGATGCTGAGCATCCCATCTTGGGCCTGAACGCATTCCTTTGGGTCTGAGCAGCTTCATATGGAACTGAGCACCCATCCTCAGAGCTGAGCATCCCCCCTTGGTGCTGAGCACCTTCCCTTGGGCCTGAGCATCTGTCTTGATGCTGAGCATTCTCCCTTGGGGCTGAGCACCCCCTTGGGGGCTGAGCCCTGCAGCAGTTTTACATGACCCCACATCTCCTTGCGGCTACATCCAAGGCTTTTGTTGGCCCACGATGTCCCTGTCCCCATGAACATCCTCAGAGCCTCAGCTCCCGCGCCACCCGGCACGTCCCAGCGCTTGTTTACTCCCCGCATCCCGCCGAGTCGCTTCACCCCCAGCGCTTCCTGGGCTGGTGTCTGAAAATAGATATTTTTAACTTTTTCAAAATAGAAAGTCTCGCTCCTGTTTTTTCCATTCCCTTCTCATTTCATCTTAACGGCCGAAGGAACCCGAGTCAGGCTGCGCCGGGGTGGCGGGAGCTCGGCCCCATAAACAGGCTTCTGCAAAGCGGGCGCTGGGGAAAACACTCGTGCGTCTTGAGAAGGAAAAGGGAAAAAAAAGAAGGAAAAAAAAACAAAACCAACAAACCTCAGTAGAAAGGGCCGTCCACCTTTCGCACGGAGCCTTATTTGGCATTTTCATGAAAAGTTATATCTTCACGCTGTAAAAAGTGCCACTTATTACTCATGCTTTACTAGGTAAGTGTATTTTCCTTGGCATTGGGCGCGTTGGGGTTTTTATATTTTTTTTTTATTTTTTTTTTTTCTTTTTCTTCGCTGCTCCCGTACAAACTATTTCGAAGGTCTCATTAGTTTCTCCGTCAGAACTGGCGCTTTTTTGCCGCTGTCTGGAGGACGGGTCTATTAAACCCGAGACAGAACCGCTGTTTGTTCGGGAAATAAATATTAAGCTTGACTTCGCGGGACTGTAAAATTACGGCACGGCCGTCCCGCGGCGGCTCGCACAGGGCGGCCTTTCAGCCCCTCTGACCGGCCGCTGATGTCACCCTGTCCATGGATGTCGCCCTGTCCCCACGGCACTGCGTGGGCGTCACCCGTCCCACAGTCACTATGTGCGTGCGGGTGTCGCCGTTGCTACACACACGTAGTCGCCTGGGTCGCAACGTATACGTCGACATCACCCTGTCCCCGTGTCGCTAGCGCGTGGACATCACCCCATCCCATCGTTGTTACAGATGCGTGGGTGTCACCCCGTCCTCATGGTGTTATGCGCGTACATGTCACCCTGTCCTCGTGGTCACTGTGGGGCTTTGAGCAGCCTAGTGTAGTGGAAGGTGTCCCGTGGCAGGGGGAGTTGGGATTGGATGGTCTTTAAGGTCCCTTCCAACCCAAACCATTTTGTGGTTTTTATATGTTGATGTCACCCTTTCCTAGTTGTCACCACAGCCACACGGGGATGTGACAGCATCCCTGCTGTTGCTGTACCCATGTGGATGTCACCCCATCCCCATTGCACTGCTTGTGCGTGGATATCAGCTGTCCTACGGTTCAGCCCATGTATGGGTGTCACCATCACTATACACACACAGTCATCACCTTGTCCCCTGGATCACAACATATGCATGGACATCACCCTGTCCCCGTGTCACTAGTGCATGGCCTTTACCCCATCCGACAGGACCACATATGCACAGGTGTCACTGTCACCGTTCACACGACTGTTGTCAACCTGGCCGCATGATGACTGTGTGCACGTAGGCACATCACCTTCTCCCAAGATCCCTGCACGCATGTGGACATCACCTTGTCGTCAAGCTCACTGCATACCCATAGGTGTCAACTTGTCCCAGGGTCCCTGCACACGCATGAATGTCACCTTGTCCCCATGGTCACTGCATGCACATGGAGATCACCTTGATCCCAAAATCACTACATGGACATCACCTTGTCCCCAGGGCCACTACATGCGCACAAATGTCACCTTGTCCCCATGGTCACTACAGGCACATGGACATCACTTTATCCCCATGGTTACTACATGTACATGGACATCACTTTGTCCCCAGCGCGACTACATGCACACAAATGTCACCTTGTCCCCATGGTCACTACAGGCCGAGGGACATCACCTTGTGCCGGTGTCCCCGCATACACACAGATGTCACTTTATCCCAAGGATCACTACACGTGCAATGACATCATGTCCCCAGACCTGCTACATGCAGATGCCACCTTGTCCAATGTCCCTGCCTACACAGACACCACCCTCCACCCCCACCGTATGGAAACTGAGCATCCCANAGGCCCTCGCTTGGCGTACGATTTTAATTAGAGTCTGGTTACACGGCTCGGCAGATGTGGAATGTATTTCTTAGCCCAGGTGGAATAAATCTAGTGCCATAAAAACCACCCCCACCACCCCGTTATTAAATTCTCCCTTCTAAATAGCCCAGTATTGAGATGCGTGCCCCCCCGCCCCAGCCCCTCTCCTGCACCCCCTCAATGCAAACCCTTCTCTAAGTGCTTAATGAGCTTTAATTTTATTATATTCCCCGGCTGCGTGAAATGGGCTTCTGGTCTCGGTGCAGGTTCCCAGCTACCGGCCCTGCTGTGAGGGGGGATTCAGGCTGCTGAGGAGGACCCTGAAGTGATGGGATCACTTTGCCCCATGGCTAAGGGATGGTTTCTTGGAGGGGCTGGCACAAGGCTGTCACCCTGCCCTGCACCCAGAAGGGGATACTGGGATACTTGAGGTTGAGGATGGCAGATGGATCAGCATGTCGTTTCCCCCAATGACAGGGATGCTCATGGGGACTGGGCCCCCCACTTTGGAGACCTGTGTCTGATGGGGTAGCACAGGGACCAGCTGTGAGGTCTCAGCCACCTGAAGGATATTGCTGCTCGTCTGAGGTTCCCTCTGGTGCATGGGATGACCATGAGCAAGTCCCTGGGGCTGAGCCCCATCCCCTTACCGGGATTCAGCCGTGGCTCTTGAAACACTCCAGTGTGGGCAGCAATGGGGTGAGAGCTGCTTGGGGAGCCTGGCGAAGCCATTAATGGAAAGATCTGGCTTCCCCAAATCTGGGATCTCAGCCCTATACCGGCTCTCATCTCCCTGCCATGGTCCCCAGTGGCCACTCCACTGTTCCTAGGCCACCCCCTGCCAAGCCACCCTCAAGGAGGGGGATACAACTCCCCCTGGATGGGGTGCCCAGCGTTACTGTTGCTGGTGCAGCTCCCTCCTCAACCTCTGGCTCAGTGCCACACAGTGCATACCCTGTGCCAAGGAGCAAGATGCCAGGAATGAACTTGCGGGGATGTTATCATAGCTCCAGCAGCTCAACAACTGCCCCATGCTCCCAGGAACAGGGTGCTGGACCTACTGGGCAATGTGGGGGTGTGATGGAGCTGGGACACAGCATCTTGCCTCCAGGGAATTTAATCTTCTCCACCTCCCCTTCGTGTTGTGAATGCCAAGAGACTGTTTGCAGGTTTTGGGGGAGTTGGTTCCATGGCTTTGGGAGCGGCACCCAGGATACATCCCCCAGTGGCACCTCCTGCCATGGCACACCATCACATCAGCACCATAGCACCTGCTCACACATGTCCTGCTAAATTTGGAGTCACCCAGCCTGCTAAATTTGGGGTCTTGAAGACTTTTGACCTGTTTATCCAAGAACAGGTCCAACCAACCTCCTCCTCCACCTGCTCTTCCTCCTCATCCTCCTCCTCCTCCATCACTGCTCCAGCTCCAGGTCCTGCTCACCTACCACCATGGTGTCTTCTACTAGGGCCACCACCCTCACCATACTTTTTAAACAATAATATTCAAGTAATAATATGATGCTTATAGTGATAGATTTCTGGCACTCCTATCCCACCTGGCCACTTGCAAGCCCAAGGGACCGCATCTCTCCAGCTCTTTACCCACACTCACTATATTCCCTGATACTCAGCACAGGGCTGCACTTCTCATAGAACTTTAGGAGAAAATTTGTATGAGATGAGACCTGTCTGAGCTGGCAGATGGGCTGCAAAGGAGCCCAACACCAGCACCCTCAGCTATCCTGACCCATTCCTATCCTTATATCCCAAGGATACCTGCTGTACAGGTGTCCCTATCACCCCATATCACTCTAGATTTGGCCATGAGGATACTACTGGAGATGTTGTCAAAAGCTTTGATAGAATCCCAGCATATCACATCCCTGCCTCAACCCCCAGGCATGAAGCTGGAGGTCAGGTTGGTCCTAATCCATGCTGGTTGTCCTCATCTTTTTCTCATCCCTTGCCTTGAGGTAATGCTCTCCAGCTGGGAAAACGCAGCGGTAGCAGGAGTGGGATCTTAGATGTTTTGGCCCTAAATGTAAACCCTCTGCCCTGCCCAGGGATGGAGCAGAAAAGAGGTGGTGATGTGTAGATTTGGGGACACAAAAATTCTTGCCACCACAAAATGAAAAGATGTGCCTGTTCCTGCTGGCTCTGCAGCGCTGCCCTCCACAGTCCAGGCATGGTCCACCTGAGTCCATCCCACTCCAGTATTATCAGTTGGGTGGATAAAGCTGCTCTAAGCCTGGAAAAAAAGGCTTTTCCATGCCAGGACTGGCCAAATCCTGAGTCACAGCTGAGTGCTGGAGAGAAAATCTGATTCCTGTGGGGTGCAAAGCATCTTTTTGGTCTCCTGGGTTGGTCATTCATGTTCCCATGATGCCCCATCAGGCTGGAGAGAGCCTCTAAATGCTTCCTGAGATGGAAACTCTCAAAAATATTGCAAAAAAGCAAAAGCAGCATTTGTAGACAAATCCCGGGGAGTCTCACCCACTTAGGTGCAAATCAGGAGTAGTCAGGGGCCAAAGGCATTCCTGCAGGTCTACAGTAGTGAACTCAGACCTTCTGCAAGACCTTGTGGAGGCCAAAATTATGGCTGGGTTCAAACAAAGACCAGGTTGAGTACATAGAGCCACAGGTGACTCTTGAGCATGATAGTTTGGATGTGACATCCACCACCAAGCCCTGACCCATCTCCTGCCAGGAAGCACAGAGGGCATTCCAAGGAAGGAGAATCTCCTATCCACTCTGTTTCTTGTGGTTTTCGTTAATTGAGGGAGACAAGGCTTGGGAGGTAGAAAGGAGGAGGGAAGAGGGGGGTTGTCTGCTCGGTCCCCTTCAGTGGGCTAAGCAGGGCCATGACTGGCACTTGCCAACTTCGAAACTCACTACAGGGAAAAAAAAACAAAACAAAACATAACAAAAAAACAACAAACCAAGCAGCAGAATCTGCTCCCCAGGATCCCACCTCTCCCAGCACGGACCATGGGCTGGAAAGAGGAGCAGACTCTGCCCTGTTGGCATCAAAACAAGAGCTGGAGCCCATGTCAAAGCCTGGAGATCTTTGTGAATCATCACAACACTCTAAAAACCCTATTGGGCATCCAAAGTAGCTCTAGGCTGTCTGAAAAAAAAGAGAGGAGGACAAAGAGGAGGACACGGGAGAGGAGCATGCACAGAGTCACGGGACACCCCTGCCCTGCTGAGTCCATCCCATGGGGACACTGGGATGTCATGCCCCCAAAAGCTTTCCCTGATGTACCCCACGGCACCATCCCAAACCAGGATGCCTGAAGAACAAAATCCCAGGGTTTTTTTCCTGGTTGTAAGAGATGCCTTCTCCCTCTCCTTACCTTGGGTTGAAGGGAATAAAAATGAACCGTGGAGCCTGAGCCCTCCCCACCAGTTCCCAGTAGGAAGACTTGGCACTGGGCTCACCCCTAAGTTTTCCCTCAGCTGGCCTCTCTCCTGGGCTGCTGGCTGGTATTTTGCGATCGCTTTTGTGCCAAGGAGTTGTAGATGACGTTATCCCTCTTCCCCAGACCAGGTGTGGAGAGCACGGCTGCTCCCTGGGGTGCAAAACATCACAAGGGAGGAGACATCATCCCCACTGGGAATGGGGACTGGTAAGAACATCACCCAAGGCATGTTTTGGATCCCCCACACAGTAATCTGATCTCACCCAAAGGAAGAGCAATGAGCTACAACTGAGCTATGGCTGCAAGTCGCAGCTCCCACTACTTTTCCATGTGTAGCCCACCGTCTGTCTTCTCCTAGGACCTGCAACATGACCTCAAGGGGTATCAAGTCCCTTGGAAGCTGGCCAGCAGCCAAGTTAATCCAGACATCCCCATCCCAACCAGCACACAGGCTGATGGGCCAAGGAAGAGAGGTAAAAAGTTTTGGGTCATAGAATATGATTCCTGCATGCCATTGACCAGCTAGAAGGGGTTAAATTGCCCTTTTAGAGGCAAAACATCCCCAAAAATCCTTGTGGATGTGTAGGGTTAAACTCCATGTGCAGGACAAAACTCCCTCCAATTCCAGTGTGCCCCACTTTTCACTGGAGCTGCTCAGATCTGGAGAGCAGGTTCAAGGGCAAGAGGCACCAAAATGCCTTTGGGGATCTGGTCATCTTGGGCTGGTGTTTGAGGAGGCTGCTCTGGAAATTCAGTGCCAGTCATACGATCTCTTGCTTCTCAGCAGATCAACACTCTCTGGGGAGTTTGTTCTAGTGATTTTGGATCTCTATTACAGTCTGATGGTCAGTTAGATGAAGGGCCAAATTACATTCCTCTCTAACTGACCATTTCTTGTTGGTTTTGGTGCTTCGCATTCAACTTCCAATGCCGCTAATCCATCTTGGGAAGTCAGCAATATGCAATTTTCCCCTGGAAACCTCTTGGCCCAGGCAGCGATCGCTAATAGCAGCCACGTATCGATGCGGCTGTCGTCACGTACTGAAAGCCTTTGCCCGCTGTGTAACTGGGTCTTCCTGACTTCCGAGGAAGGTCATTGAGGGAAGGACAATGTGCAGCTCTCCTCTGTGTCACGTCTGGGCTGCTACGTCAGTAAGGCTCCAGACTCCCGAGGAAGAGAAGGAGCCTTTACCGGTGTCTGCGCAGTTTCTTGGGACGTGCTAAAAGCAGCCTGGAAAAGGATCAATGTTTCCGTTTGTTATTTAGTGCTGATTCTCCTGCCACAGAACAGGAGCCGGAAGCCTGACGGAGTTTGGAGGAAGCTCAGCGGGTCCTCCTGCAGCCTCCTGCCAAATCCCACTTGCAAACTGCTGTCTCAGGCAGCCCACCGGTGAGAAAAAACTCTGCTTTATCAGGTTTTCCTGTGGAAACTGCAGCCCGGAGCACCCAGCACCAAGGATAAACCAGCCATAGAGACAACTATGGATAAAAAAAAGATCACGAAACCCTAAATTCGGCCTGTTTGGATGGACACTGGCATAGTGGGGGGTGGTGGTGGCGAACATTTGCCTACATTTTCTATCTAGATAGGTTTCTTGGAGACCTGCATGTCCATCCCACTCTGGATCTGGGGGTTTAATATCTTGTGGTTCTCTGTTTACACAAATGCCTGGAGGTTAGAGGACTGGTTGCTGAGGTTGTCCTGGAGTTCAGACCTTCTTTCATCTCTGACCCATCTCATCACAGCCATCATTGGGGCAATAACTACACTGGGTCTCCAGCAGCCCATGGCTGTGCAACCCATCAGGGGAGAGATGTTGAGACAGGCAAGAAAGAGCTCCTGACCACAGCAGTGGGCTCTCAGGACCTTCCTCCACTGGGACAAAAGCTGGGCTTGCAGTTGTGGCTGGGAACAGGCGGTGGCCTGACAGGAGCCAGTGTGAGCCCACAGTGGCATGTCCAGCTTTCTCCAAGCAGGGCCAAATCCTTCAGGGCAACCAGACTGGATCCTTCCTAAAATGTGGGTCTTTGTGCCATTCAAGAATAACGCATGCATGGCATAGCAGTAGCAAGATCAATGGATGAAAAACATCTCCCCCCAAGTCCTCAGTAGTCATCACACTGCTTGGTTGGAACTCCATGCTAAGAGCAGAGCCTGCTCCAACCCCTAGCAGTTCTTGGGAGAACCATTGCTGAGCACAAACACCAAGAAATAGCTCATTTTCTGTAGAAAACAGGAATCACAGACATTGCTTTAGAGATGAAGACAGCTCCTCTCAGTGCAAGCAGAAGTCCTGCTGATGTGGATTGTTCATGCACACGTGTCCTTAGCATGACCACTCTCTTACAAGACAATTTTTTCCATCCCACAGAAGGAGAAGAGCTCTCTTGTGCTGCAGATCAGCTCTAGGATGGTGCAAGAGGGACATAGGCTTGTGAATGATGTCATTCATCCCTTTGTGGCGGAGAACAAGCTCATCCCAGGGTTGCTGGATGAGGCTGGTGAGATGTGGTGGTATGGGGGAAGGAAGCCCTCAGGACTTACCATGAATCGGTGTCCAGCTCACACCGCAGCATTTGCCTTGCTGCTTAGGACCTGAGAAGACCCTTGAGATGTGGGTCCCCTGCCTCTCCAGGTGGCCTGGGACACCATGGGTGGAGTCATCCAGGCAAAAAGGAAGCCTAAATGCAATAGCCCCTCCCAGGCTGATCGCACCATTTTCCCCCAGTGACCCCCAGGGAGAAATGGTGCAGCAAGGGCAGAGCTTGTGCCACTGGACAGCCACATTTCACAGCAGCTCCTTCCACCACTTTGTCTCTTTCTCCTTTTGAACTCCTATCTACGTTCTTGACCATCACGGGAAGATACGAAGCCCATTCCAGCCCATAGGTTGAACTTCCCAGGACAGAGAAGGTTAGTTGTCATCCTCTGACCACCCAAAATCCTGTGCCTCCAGAACAAAATCTGTCAACAACCACATTTTAGGGATGTCCAGACTATCTCAATGAGATGTATGGGTGTATGATCAGATCTGGGAATGACTCATGCTGTTGTCCAGTCATTCAAGTGACTGCCGCATTGACAAGAAGAGGTTGATGGATCCAGCTGGCAAAGGTCCTGGTGCAAGTTGTGGTGACCAATATAGTGAACCATGGAGAAAGATATGCCCCACATCAGCGGTCCTGTGGTCAGGATGTAGAAAGCTGGGTGACCTCTCTGCAGAACACATGGTGGCATCTGTGCTTAGCATATCCTTCACCAGGCACGGCTGGACACACACAGCTCCCATGGACACGACAAGTGTGTTGCACAGTGATGATTGCAACAAAACCAGAGTTATAAACCCATGTGCTGTTCCTACCCAAGACCCCATCCACATCCAGACACCCACACCAGCCTGGGATAGACGTGGCTTTTACAGGATGGTAGTGATGGGAACAAAGAAGCCCATGGTGCCACCACTACTCCTCCCATGATGCAGGAAGGGGTCAATGAGTCCCAGTGGTGTATGCCCAGGTATGGGGATGGCAGAAGGTGCTGGCACCCCAAGGTAGGATCATCTGGGGGACTGTCGAAGACAACGTTGAGAGGATGGACAAAGGGAGGGAGGAAGTGGGTCTGGGGAGGAGCAAGCATGTGAAAATAGAAGGATAAGGGGATAAATGACCTGGTTCCATCTAACCAGGTGGATGGTCACTGCATGTGTCCCCAGTCAGCACAGTCTGTCTCATTAGTTACTCTCCATTTCCTCATTAAGCTCCATTTCTAACAATTTTCCTGGCTAAGGGTCTCCCTCCTGTGTGTGTTTGGGAGGTCTGGGTGTCAGCAACACAGTCAGACCACAGGTCACAGCTGGGTGCTGAAGAAACTATTAGTCTGGGATAGATTTTGGAGAGGTTGAAGGGCTTTGAGTTGGCACTGTTGGGACTGGGGAGTCCAAGCCAGCTACTGAAGAGACAGGGACCTGGAGGATGGCTGCTGGGAGGACCATGAAGGGTATACATAGGCTACCAGATGTGGTATCTCCTAACTTACATGACATGGTAAGCCTCATTTCTGAGGTAGCCACCTGGGGATGGACTGTACATCACTGTCCTGAATTTCCAGGAGGCTCCAAGCCCCTCTCAGGGCAGCTTTGGACATGGTGAACAGCTACTCACTCTTAAAAGTCAACAGTGCTCCCAGGACTTTCCCAACCTGGGAAAAGCCCAACTTGGCAAACCCTCAAATCCATCTTCCAGCATGCACAAGAAACTACCCAATCTCCAAAGTGGTTCAAGCCCTTCTGAACACCACTAGAGATCTCTGTAACCCCAAATCTTTCCATGGTGATGACTCAAACTTCACTTGCTCAAACTCAACCCCCAAAGTTTGAAGAGGAGCATGTCCAGGATAGAGCTCTTTTGCCATTTGGACATTACAGAATCCTAGAATGGTTTGGGTTGAAGGGACCTTTCAGGCTCATCTAGTCCAGGAACATCTGCAAATAGAGCAGGTTGCTCAGAGCCCCAGGCAACCTCACCTGGAATTTTTCCAGGGATGGGCCATCGACCACCTCTCTGGACAACCTGGGCCGGGGTGTCACCACCCTCAACATCAAAAATGTCTTTCTTCTTTCTAGTCTAAATCTCACTGGTTTAGTTTAAAACCATCACCTGTTGTCCTGTCCAAGTTCTTCTCTCACCAGCTTCCCATCTGGGGACACTGGCCTGCAGCTCAGAGAGGCACGACAAGATACAGGATGATGTTTGCTCCACAGTCCCTCTCCCTGTGTCTAATGGATCCGCTCGGATTATTTTCATTGTCCATGCAGCTGGGAGGCAAAAAGGGGTGTCCAGGCTAAGTGATCCTTCTTACTTCATTTTCAACTGTTTTCAAAGCTCCTGATCAGACAACCCAGATGGTACTGAATGGCCATGAACACACTTTAAACAGTGGGTCATTGTTGTGCTCATTGAATTAGATAATTGTGATGGGCCAGAACTAATTAATTTCCACCCAAGAAAAAGCACAGAATCATGGTCTTTTGGCAGTGCTGGTGAGAAGGACTCGTAAGCAGTTCCCTTCAGATTTATCCAGCCCACACAAATACAAGTCTCCACTAGAGGCTGAGTGCTCCTACAGGCAAAAAATAGGAGACCAAGAAACAGAGGGCAGCTGAAGGTAGTGTGGGCAGCTTTCCTGCAACCCACAGGGCAGGAGGACCATGGGATGCTCCAATAGCTCCCTTGTACCATCTGGAAAGCTGCCCAGTGGAAAAGGACCTGGGGGTGTTGGTCAACAAGCAGCTGAAGATGAGCCTGTGTGTGCCCAGGTGGCCAAGAAGGCCCTGACATGCTGGCTTGGATCAGCACTAGCATGGCCAACAGGACTAGGGCAGGGATCGCCCCTCTGTATTCAGCACTGGCGAGGCCACATTTTTAATCTTGCTTTCAGTTTTGGGCCCCTGACTCCAATAAGGACATTGAGGGGTTAGAGAGTGGCCAAAGAAGCATAACAAAGCTGGGGAAGGGTCTAGAGCACAAGTCTTGTGAGGAGCAGTTGAGGAACCCGGACTTGTTCAGCCTGGAGAAAAGGAAGCTCCGGGGAGACCTTATCACTCTTGACAACTCCCTGCAAGGAGGTTGGAGCCAGGTGGGGGTTGACGTCTTCTCCCAAGGAACAAGAGATAGGACAAGAGGAAACGGCCCCTCAAGTTGCACCAGGGGAGGTTTAGGTTGGACACGAGGAACAATTTCTTCCCCACAAGGGTTGTCAAGTCCTATCCCAGGCTGCCCAGGGCAGTGGTGGAGTCCCCATCCCTGGAGGGGTTTCAAAGCCTTGGAGATATGATGCTGAGGGACATGGTTTAGTAGAGACCTGACAGTGCTGGGTTAAGGGTTGGACTCAATGATCTTAAGACTCTCTTTCCAACCAAAATGATTCTATGATTCTGTGTTACTTCCCCTTTGAAAACTTCTTGTTTGGAGGTGGCTACATAACACGTACAGGGCACGGAGGCCAAGCATTGTGCCGGGAGGAAAGAGCCCCCAGGGCTGCGGTCATGCCTTGCCAGCCACTTTTCTTCTACTTCCCATCCCTCTTTTGGCTCCAGCCCCTCCAGCCACAGTCTTCAAGGATTTTCCTGTTTTTCTCATCACCCCTTTCCCAATACCCATCTTCAAGGCAGCCAGGGGCTTTTTCCAATGCGCAGATAGCCCTGACTTGCTGGAAAAGCTTTTCTCTGCAGGATTTCTTTTTTTTTGTTTCCCAGATTTGGAGGTGTCAAGCTTTTACAAAGCTGGAGGCAGGGAAATGTAATCTCATTTCCTCAGTATGTTGGACAACTTGTCAGATTAGGTACATCCTGATCTGCTCTGGCATCCAAAAAGATGCAGAAATGGGAGAAAACAGTGATTACAGACACATTTCTATGTAAAAAGAGACAGGAAATATTAGGACTGTTTAGTCTGGAGAGAAGACAGGTCCGTGGTGACATGAGAACAGACTGTGAGCCATGCAGCACAGGATGATTCTCTGTTTTCTCCATTTCTCATCACGGAAAAAGAAAGGGATGTGCAGAGGAGAGAGGATGAGGGGGAAACACTCACCCGGAACGGCACGTGAGTCTTTATGGGGAGCTGCAAGCTCTATTTTGAAAGAAATCTCATCCCTTTCAGTAGAAATCCCTTCTTTTGGCTGAAGGAAGGTGATATGAGAACATAGAATCATAGAATCATAGAATGATTTGGTTTGGAAGGGATCTTAAAGATCATCTAGTTCCAGCCCTCTGCCATGGGCAACAACACCTCACACTAGACCAGGTTGCTCAGGTCCCTGTCCAACCTGGTCTTGAACACACCCAGTGATGGAGCATCCACAACTTCTCTGGCAACCTATACCAGTGTCTCACCACCCTCAGAGTGAGAACTTCTTCATTTCTAATCTCAGTCTTCCCTCTTCCAATTTGAAGCCATCACCCCCTGAACAGGTGCGACATACATTTGAGTTCACTGGGAGATGCTTCATCAGTGAGCCAAAATTTCAAGCTATCTCCAGAGCTATAGGCTTCATATGGGACTTTCAGGGCAGCACCAAATCCAACAAACCCTTCTTTTATGAAACTTCATTTCTGCATGGCAAAGACCCAGTGGTGCAGTGACACCCCCAAATGGAGCAGCGCACATCACCAGCACCACCTTTCCTGTCTTCCCCGGTAGGGAATGAAAGCAAGAGGTTTTGACTTCCCCTTCGCTCCTGAGCTGCCCATGGGGAAGGGAAGGGAAGGGAAGGGAAGGGANACTTCATGCAGATTAATGTGAAAGTAGATATTTTGCATGACTGAAAATCCGATGCAATGGAAAACAGCAGGAGCCAAGGAAGTGAGTGTAGCTGGCAATTATATAGACATATAGTTTCAAGAAGTGTTTTGACTAACCCGATAATAGAGCATGAAATAGCATGGCTCTGACGTAAAAAAACCCTAAGACCCCGGAGGTAGAGCCAAGATTTCTGATGGTGACTTGTCATCCATCCCGGAGCACACAGCCACAGGGTAAATTCAGGTTGGACAGGACCCCAGGAGGTCCCTGGTCCAACCTGCGTCTCCAAACAGGAATAGCTTTGAAATTACATCAGGTTGCTCAGGGTTGCGTCCAGGTAGGGGCTGAGTTTCTCCAAAGATGCGATGTTCCTCTTTCCCTTGGTCCCTGTTCCTTTGATCCCTGATCAGCCTGAAGGGGAAAACTTTTTTGGTGTATCTTTCAGCTGGACTGGGTCCAGCTTGTCTCTGCCTGCCTGGTACGGGGGACGCAAACTGGACCCAGTGCCCAAATGCCTTCTGCAAAAGTATCTCAGCACAGGTTGCACTAGCCATGGAATGTATGATGCACTTATTGCATACAAAACAGATCACAGCAAGAGGAGAGAGAGATTGCAGGAGGGCTGGCAGGAGATACGGGTCCCATAAAAGCAGCAGCAGGAGATTAGTGTCTTGCAGAAGAAGAAGCAGGAGCTATGGGTCATGCAGAAGAAGTGGCAGGAGATATGAGTCCTGCAGAAGAAGTGGGAGGAGATGTGGATCCTGCGGTCCAAAGCAGGAGCATATCTGCCAGGTTATGCAGGGAGGTCTTGGAGGGCTCTATCTTTCCCAAATCATGCATGATCTGGGTTAACCATTGGACTTTATGATCTTGAAGGTCTCTTCCAACCAGAACGATTCTATGATTCTGTGATGTCTGCAAACACAAGCTGAGGTTTCTCTTAACTTATAGATGTTCAAGCATAGTCAGAATTGCAAGGCTTTGGTCCCAGCCTTTGAACAGAGTAGAAATGAGTCACAACCAGCACAACCGGACAATGACAGGGCTGCAAACCCTGTTAAGAAGCTCTAAGGAAGGTGGCTCAGTTGTAAATGCAGACTACAAAGGTGCTGGGCTACCTCAGGATAAGGGGAGCAAATACAACCATCAGTGAGGGTTCATGGACACTTGGTTCTATGCATGGCAGGCAGGGTGGTCCTGCACACACCAGGAAGGACCTTGTCCCTGATGGTCCCCCAGCTGTGGTGGGATGGGTGCTCACATGGTCAGGGCTGCAGCAGAGGCGACAGTGAGATACCTGGTATGTCCCCAGGGAATGTCTGCTGCATACCCTGGGAGCAGCCCCCTTAAATCCTCCACAGAATGCCCAGCCCTACCCTGTAAACTCGCTGTCACAAGAGCTGGAAGGTCCCATGGTGCTGTGTCAGCTCTGCCCCCAGATCAACCCCATCATCACGGCTTGAGGTGGAAACGGGGTGATTCCTGCAGAGGCGAATGGACGCAGGGAGGAGGAAGGCGAAGGAGGTGATGCCACCAACCGTGAAATGTTGGCTTCTGATCTGTGGCTGCTGATCCAATTAAAAGGGCTAATCCCCAGAGATGCCCCCGCAGGGAAAGGAGCCTCTAAGAGGTCCCCCACAGGGACCTGTGGTCATTAGGGCAGGCTCCTGGGACTGATGGGTGTGATGTATCACTGACACCACCACAGGAGATTACCTAGCACTTGAAGCCCTGTCCAGCCCCACAGCAAGTCCCTCTGCCCCTCCTCAGCCATACGTCACCAAACAGTGCTACATGCAGAGGTTGGTCATGAACCCTTGTAGCCCCCGTGCTCCTCTGGGATGGTTTTTTACAGTCCTGGGAGAAATGAAGGTCTCTGGCACTGGGCAGCACTCAGGGTAAACCAAAGTAAAGTTGATGTGTTCTCCCCCTCATGCCACTGCCAGGAAGGAAAAGCCAGAGGGCCCAAAAGGTTATGGCTGGAGAAGGATGTATGGAGGAGGATGGATGGATGGATGGATGGATGGATGGATGGATGGATGGATGGATGGATGGATGGATGGATGGATGAAAAAACGGGGAGAGGGGAATGAAGAACCCACCTAAGGGACCCATGATTGCAGCTCTGCCATCCAAAGGGAGAGCTGAGCCCACTCCTCATATCCCTGTCGACTCGGGAATCACTTCAGATGGGTGAGCTCCTCAGAGCTCTTCCTGCCTTACTGCAGAGAGCAGAGGGGAAGCTTTTGGTCTGCCTGGGTAGAGACAAGCTGTCCTGTGCCACCTGTGACTGTGTCACTTGGACAGCAGACACCAGTGCTGCTCCAGGACAAGGTGCCTCCAGGATTATTCCTCCAAACAAACCAGCAAAAATCCACATTGTCCTGGTTTTCTCTGCCAGGAGCTGGCGGCTGAGATACGGCGCTTGGCTCCTGCCTAATTGGAGCTCACCCCTTTGGTCTGTGTTGCTGTAGCGAGTGAGGGGGAACAGCAGCCAAGGCAAAAATGTTTTACTGTCCAATATAAAATTTATGGGGTGCCTTTTATGACAGCGTCCCAAAGCAGGGCTGCAGTAAAGGGATAACTAAAAGGCAGCAGAAAGCCTGACTCGCAACAACAGAGAGCTGGCAACGGCATAACTCCTGATGGCATGGGAGAAGCTGACACCAGAGAAGATGAGATACTGCTTGGGGGCAGCTATGGCCAGGGGGTGCAATGGGTCTGGGAGATAAAGTTATGGAAAGATGAGCCATTCACATTGTGTGAATGGCACCGTTAGAGACTTCCACATCTTCTTTTCATGGTGAGTATGCTCAGCACCAAATCCTGTTTGCTAGGACCAGCTTCAGTGCAAGGATGCTGAGACAAAGAGTCTGCTTCTCTGGAGTATTTCAAAACTTGCCTTGGATACAATCTTGGGCAAACTGCTACGGGTGAACCTGCTGGAGCAGGGGAGTTTGACAGGATGGTCTCCAGAGATCTGTTCCAACCCTTACCATTCTGTGACAACAGCAGCAGCAGAGCATACTCAGTCCACCTCAGAGCATCTCCACAAGTCCAATGCCACCTGTGTTTTCTGGGAAGGGAGGAGGCAGTAACATCACCTCTTGGTGGGAAGCTCCTTGGGATGAGACTGCATCTCCATCTCTGTCTTGTGTCTCCATGAAACCTGCCACCAAAGGGGTTTCGGCTGGACAGCATCCAGCAGCACCCACCACCCTCCTGGAGACAGTAGAGGATCTTTGTGTGCATGGCACTCAGCTAATCTGCAACCAAGAGGTCTCTTGTCTGCATTCAATATAAACAAGATGGGTTCAGTAACTTACAGACACCTGCAAGAACTCTCATCTGGACTGAGCAGTGCAGGTTTTCATAGAACTGTAGAATTGTTTGGGTTAGAAAAGACCTTTAAAGATCATCTAGTCCAACCCCCCCGCAGGGAGCAGGGACATCTGCAACTAGAGCAGGGTGCTCAGAGCCCCACCCAACCTCCCCTTGAACGTTGCCAGGGATGGGGTGTTGATAACCTCTCTGGGCAACCTGGTCCTCACGATAAAACATTGCTTCCTTCTCTCCAGTCTAAATCTCCCCTCTTTTAGTTTAAAACCATCATCCCTTGTCACAACAGACTCTGCTAAAAAGTCTGTCCCCGTCGTTCTCATGGGTTCCTTGAAGTACTGAAAGGCTGTCAGAAGGTCCCCCCAGAGCCTTCTCTTTGCCAGGCTGAACAACCCCACCTCTCTCAGCCTGGCCTCACACCAGAGGGGTTCCAGCCCTCACATCATTGCTGTGGCCTCCTCTGGAGACAAGGACCCACTCCAACAGGTCCTTGTCTCTCCTGTGCTGAGGACTCCAGAGCTGGACCCAGCACTGCAGGGGGGGTCTCACCAGAGTGGAGCAGAGGGGCAGAATCCCCTCCCTCGACCTGCTGCCCACACTGCTCTGGATGCAGCCCAAGGTGCGATTGGCTTCTGGGCTGTGAACGCACGGTGCCGGCTCATGTCCAACTTTTCACCCCTCAGCGCCCCCAAGTTGTCCATAGGGTTGCTCTCCACCCCTTCATCCCCCAGCCTGGGTTGATACTGGGGGTTGCCCTTATCCATGCCAAAGTTGCACTTGGCCTTGTTGAACTTCTTGAGATTCACATGGGCACACTCCTGAAATTTTTCCAGGTCCCTCTGGATGGATCCTATCCCTCAGGCGTGTTTGTGTTGTCTTTCTCCAGGCCCTCCCTGAGATGCCCAACTGGGCAGCTTCATTTCAAACGCCTGCCGTTTCTAGTAAACGAGCGTAAATTTGGCCTCAGCTCTGCTTCAATTAGCACATGCAAGAGCAGGTCAATTAGTCTGACGAATGAGGGGTCAGGCTCTGCCCAGGGACTAGCAGCATTCTCCCTGCCTGCACACAGCTATGGTCATGCACTTGGCTGTTGGGTGAAAGGGTGGCTTTTCCCCCATGCCACTGGGAATGCCCCCAATGCCCAGAGAATCCCTGGGATTTTTTAGTGCATAATTTTAAACAAATTGACCCCATCACCATGACCAACAAGGCAACAAATATTCTGGCTTGGATCAGTACTAGAGTGGCCAGCAGGACTAGACAGCGATAATCCCCCTGGAGTGGGGACTGGGGAGGCTGCCCCTCGAATCCTGGGTTCAGTTTTGGGCCCCTCACTCCAAGAAGGGCATTGAGGGGCTGGAGCATGTCCAGAGAAGGGCAACAAAGCTGGCGAGGGTCTAGAGCACAAGTCTTGTGAGGAGCAGCTGAGGGACCTGGGCTTGCTGAGCCTGGAGAAAAGGAGGCTCAGGGGAGACCTTCTCGCTCTCAACAACTCCCTGAGAGGAAGTTGAAGCCAGGTAGGGGTTGGTCTCTTCTGCCAAGGAACAAGTGACAGGACAAGAGGAAACGGCCTCAAGTTGCACCAGAGGAGGTTTCTGTTGGAGCTGAGGAACAATTTCTTCCCCGCAAGGGTTGTCAAGTCCTGTCCCAGGCTGCCCAGGGCAGTGGTGGAGTCCCCATCCCTGGAAGGGTTTCAAAGCCTTAGAGATGTGGTGCTGAGGGACATGGTTTAGTGGTTGGACTTGATGATCTTGAAGGTTTCTTTCAAGTAGAAAGATTGCATGATTGTATTCTACAACTTGTGTGAGCAGTGCCAGGTCAGTGCTTATCAGCTGCTCCAATTATCCCCAGTTGCTCTTTGCTCCAAGTCTGCTGGAGATGTGATTCCTTTGCTTCCTGGCTTCTCAGTCCTTTGGCCATGCACTGACCTGGTTTCCCTCCACATTCTGATGCGTGGCAGCAACTGCTCTTCATTTTTGGGGAGCATAACGAAGAGCAAAGGGCAAGGCCTGGCCATCCCTGGGGTGGGACCTAGCTAGTGTTGATCCTTTTAAAGCCCAACATGAGCAGTTGCCTGTCCAAGAGCAAGCATCTGCACTCACTTAGCAGCTTGTTTGGGCACCCACCCAGCGCACCTGGACCTCCCATTTCCTGGCCTGGGTTTGACCCCAGCCTTTGCCTGACCCCTGTGCCGACTACCAGTCCCTAGGTCCATTTTCAGTCCAAGACTGTCTGTGACCTGTAAGTAAGTGGGGCAGGATGATCCTTTGATGATGAGCAAAGCATCCATGGGATGCTCTCTGCATGCCATGATCCCTCATCCCAACCCTGAGGATGTTGCCTGAGTGAGCGCAATGGAATAAGACTCCACTGGGATGAGGGTCCCACCCTACCAGGATGGGAATCCCAATGAGGCCTCTCAAACTGTAACACAGACTGTACTGGTAATGGAGAGCTGGCACAGGATGTTGAATCAAGAAGATGCTTTAATTAGATTTATCAGACAGATTTGGATCTCCAAATAAATAGATTTATCAAAACAGAATAAATCAAGAAACCAGAGATAAATACATGTACCGAAACAACCTGAAAAATCCCCCAAAGCTATTTCCAGACAGGGGAAGGGCGATGCTGCTCCATGCCCTCCTCCCCACACTGCAGAAATGGTCCTGTTTGCCCTTTGGGAGATGTCCCCTCCTGCGAATATAGCCCAGTAGATATTATGTAGGATATGTAGAAATATATAGCATAATAACATGCTTAGTAGCAACTTTAGTGCAGTGTTCGGGATTCTTAGACCCTTTCAGCAGGTGGGTCCTCCCCAAAACTACAACTTCAAGTGACCTGCAAAGAAGGGAGAAGAATCCTCCCAGCTGAAATAGAAAAGATGCAAGATTTTAAAAGAAATGCCCTTTGGAGGGTGTTCAGCCAAAGAAAAACCCTTTTCACAGAATCAGAGAATGGTGGGGGTCAGAAGGGACCTCCGGAGATCATCTTCTCCAACCTCTCCGCCAAAGCAGGGTCACCCAGAGTAGGTTGCCCAGGCAGATTTGGAATCTCTCCAGAGAAGGAGGTTCCACAACCTCTCTGAGCAGCCTGGACCAGGGCTCCATTACCTTCAGATCACAATGGCTCCAAGAAAAGACCTAAGGATGTTTTTCTCTCGTTGCAGACCACCTCTATGTCGGTGTTTGGTAAAAAAGCATGATCGCATTCTGCTTTGCTGTTAGCTCCTGATGCTCCTCAGAAATGCTGGGGTGTCAGGGACGTATCCCCAGTCTTCACATCACACCAGGTCTCCCATCTCCACCATCTCTCCTTCCTCCCTCTGCACACCAACATTGTCAGTAGCAGGAGGCGACAGCCGGCCTCTTGTGCTCTCCTGCTGGAGAGAGGCATCTCCACGGCCGTGGCTTCGAAGCGGTTTGATTTGGTTCATTTGCTGGAGTTTCTGTAATTTACGCTAGTGTATCCATTATTGCTGTGCCAGTCTAATAATGCAGCTTTGGTTTTCATATATATATGTGTGTGTGTGTGTGTGTGTGTGTGTGTGTGTGTGTGTGTGTAGATAAATCAATAGCTAGATTTAAGTTTTTTTTCTTTACAAGTTCTTCGTTTCTTTCTCTGGGCTCTCTGTCATCCTCAGCTCTGACGTCTGGGCTCGTAAGAAGTTCCAGTGACCTGGATGAGCACAGAAAAACACTCATTAGCAACAAACCTTGGAGCAAGGAATCACAATTTACCCTGTGCATAGCACCCTCCACACTGGAGGACCCACAATGACCATGCTGGGAGCAAAGTCTATCTGCAGCACCGGTCATTGCCAGAGCAGCTCATTAGTGGCCTTGTAATCTGGTCCTTGACTTTGCTATCTTGCAACGAAAATGGTATTTGAGGTTAAGAGGGGCTCTATATACCTCCTTCAATGCAATTAACAGCACAATCAATGGTATTTCCAATGCTTTCCTTGGAAACCACTCCCATGTGACTAAAAGAAAAAGAGTTTGTCCTCAAATGGGAATAAATCCTTCTCTCCACCTCATCAAAAGGTGATTTAACATGAGCAGTTAAGGCCATGTCCTCCCTGGTGTGTCTGGGATTTCACTGACTCAGAATCCCAGAATCCCAGTATTACAGGGGTTGGAAGGGACCTCTGGAGATCATCTCATACAACCCCTGCTTCTCTAGCAGGGTCACCCAGAGCAGGTTGCCCAGGATTGCATCCATGTGGGTTTGGAATCTCTCCAGAGAGGAGACTCCACAGCCTCTCTGGGCAGCCTGGGCCAGGCTCTGGCATCCTCACAGGAAAGTTCTTCCTCCTGTTTAGATGGAACCTCCTGGGTTTCATTTAATGCCTGTTGACTCTTGTCCTGTCGCTGGGCACCACTGACAAGAGTCTGGCCCCATCCTCTTGACCCCCTATTGATCAGCTGTTGAACAGCATTGAGAAAACTTCCTGCCTCTCAGGGGGAAGAGGCATTTTGCTTGCCTTCTGACTCATCATTACTAAGCCAAAAGTCACGTTTCATGAGCCACGGGCAGCTATGCTTCTCTCCTCCCTTTTGTCAGTCTGATTCCTTTGGGCGAGTTGCTCAAAACCCCCACACTCCTCAGTTTTCTGCTGCTAGCCCAGCCTTGACTCTTCGTGCAAGGCTTTGTGACCACCTATGGCAGGGGAAGATCCTGCTACAGAAGGAGAAGAAACCCCCCTGTATCCTCCCACAGCTTCACTGGGGAGCTGCAGATTCCATGCAAAGCAAATGCTTTAGTGGGAGCTGAGAAACAACCCAAAGACTAACACAAAGTGTTCCAATCCCTCTCCTTGCTCCCCTAGCATCTCACTACTCGCAGGAGGTGGCTGGGTGTGCTTTCCCTCTAGGTGGTTTCTTCCACCGTAATGCCAGCAAGGATTATGCAGCCCTAATGTCGTCATCCCCAGGGGGGGCATATTTTCTAGCTGAATTAATCTCCTGTTTTGAAGAAATCACCGGTCAATGCTTTCCTAGAACTTGTGGCAACGGTAGAGGGATGGTTTCACAACAGGGTTATTTGTCAGAGGAAACTAAGGCAAGAAGAAGGGGCCACATGCCAGACACCCCATCAGGCTGTGAAGCTCAACCTGGGAGCAAGGACTTGAAAATCCCCCAGGGTTTGGTCAAGAGATGTTGTCTCGAACGCACTGGAGCCCAAAATAAATCTCCACCCTCTCTGGGGCGTTGGGTGTGCTGGTATGCACTGGGCAGCAGCGCCGTTCCTGGCCGACCCGCTGACCTGTGGGTGCTGGACGTTGCGGGAACGGCTCCGATCCGAACGTAACCCATTGAACTCTAACCCAGTCCAGGCGAAGAGGCAGCCAGCAGGGAAACAGCACAACAGTTTTGCTCTGCGCAGGCACTCTCGGCATGTGCACTGACATTCCTGCTTTTTTGTAACATTTACGCACATCCAAGAACATTAATAATGATTTTTTCAAAATATTTCAAGAGTTTATTTTTTTCAAATCCCTTGCATATTTATTTTTTTTTCCCCTCATAACGCCTGGTGGATTAAATATAAAAATCAAACAGTCTTACGGGCTTTGGAGAGACAAAGCCTTTGGATTTCACAAGCATGCATCCACTTTTAGAAAGCTGGCTGCCCTTTCCAATACCATAAAGTGAAAATTGACTGCTAACCAGGAGCGTTGCGCATGAAGACAGGTCAGCTCCAACCTGGCTGTGTTTGCACAAACCTTCTCCCCATGGTTCAGCTCCCGATGCCGTGCTGGGATTTACACCGCCTTTGTGGAACAGTCAGAGCACAGCACGAAAACACAGGGGGCTGTTTGGAGCAGGATCTCCTGGGGAAGTGGAGAAATGTGATTTTTCTCTCTGTACCTTCATTCGTCCTGGTGATCAGCCTGAAGTTCTGCGCCTCTTGCTTGAATTCCTGTTTGCTGATCTTCTTGGTCTGTATCAGATGAAATATTCCTGCAAAGGAAAACACTGGGCATCAGACTCTGTGATGCTGAAATTGAGGCGCAGCCTAGTTTGCATGCACACCTCTCTGTCCCCTCCTGAGATGCCAAAGGAACAACGGATGCCCCGAGGTCCTGGTATGGCGCAGGGCCTGCTGCCAAAGACTGATGGGAGTGAATCCAGGGCTAGCCAAAGACCAGGAGAGACCTCATTTGAAAACTGTTAATTATATTGGAACGCAGCAGGGACAACATCACGAAGCAGGTGAAAGCAAGAAGATTTTGTTGTTCTGAAAAGCATCTCACACTGAAGGAGAACTGATCTCCTCTAGAAATGTGGTGGTGAGGTACATGGTTTAGCGGTGACCTGTAAGTGCTGGGTTAACTATTGTACTCAATGACCTTAAAGGTATCTTCCAACCCAAACGATTTTAAGATTCTAAGAGAAATAAAGATGAGACCTGGGCTCCCTGTCCTCTCTGTTCACTCTTGTCCACCTGTCTCCCCTGACTGCAGAGGCCCCTCCATCCTCGGATGCTTTCCTTTCCAGGAAACAGCCAGGGATCAAAGTTTTCCATCTCTCTGCCCCCAGCCCTGAAAATCCTCCGGGACAGAATAAAACACGAATGACCTCAGCAGAGATTGACATTTCTGCCTGTGCCAGCATCATCCCGTTAGCGGAGGTGCCTGACTCAGACATTTGACCCAAGAAAAGCAGGACCTGAATTTAGCAACGGAAACGACCTTTCTGCGGGATCAGGGCTTGCAATATCCGCGTTCGCCTGCAAAGCGTGACAAAGCAGGCAGGTATGCCTGCCACATCCTTCCACGCCTCCCACCCAGGCTCCCTATGCGTCTAGCCTCTCGCTGCCGGCAGATGTGAGAGGCAACGTGGTCCCCCTTATTTGGTTAAGAAACTTTCCCTAATTCCCAGCAGAAATTACACATAAAAAGAATATGTAACAAAAGGGAACTGACTGGTAATCTGTATAAATGAGATGCTATGGACTGCAGAAAATTAATGCAGGAAGTCAAAGGCATCTGAAGAAATATGTGGATATTTGGGCTATTAATAAGTCCTTTAAGTGGGCTGGGAAAAGGAGTCCTACCAGTAACAAAAGAAGACACTGAATGGGGATAATAAAACTGTTAATGACGCAAGAAAGGCACAAGTGTTCAATAAATCCTTCTGGTCTATACTTAGAAACGAGCAAGACAGTGTGCTTATAGTCCCCGTGGCTGATGAAGCACTTTCCAGTACATTAGTAACCAAGAGGATATTTTAAACAAGAGTTACGAGAGATAAACATCTTTTAATCAACCGACCTAGATAATGTTCACCCAAGAGCCCTCAGAGAGACCTTTGGCCCCCCGGATGGTCGTCTCTGCCAGATGCCAGGAGCTGGGGAGCAGGAGAGGAATGCAGACGATGCTCCAGCACGCATGAGGAGAGCACGAGGTGGTGTAGATAAGAATAGCTCCCCGTGCCTGCCATCCATCAAAAAGCGTTACGGGATGGAACTGGGAAAGGGTGATGCATGTCTTGAACAGCTTCTCCTATCCTAACCCATTCCATTCTCAGGCATAGTTTTGGGGTTACTGAGGACACAGGTTGTTCTTCAAAAGTAGTATAGATGCAGCCACCCTGTTTGTGAGGTATGAACACACTCAATAGAATAGAATAATGGAGTTGTTTTGGTTGGAAAAGACCTTTAAGATCATCAAGTCCAACCATTAACCCAGCACTGCCAGGTCACCACTAAATCATGTCCCTCAGCACCACATCTACATGACTTTGAAACCCCTCCAGGGATGGGGACTCCACCACTGCCCTGGGCAGCCTGGGGCAGGCCTTGACAACCCTTGCAGGGAAGAAATTTCTCCTCAGCTCCAACCTAAACCTCCCCTGGTTCAACTTGAGGCCATTTCCTCTTGTCCTGTCGTTTGTTCCTTGGCAGAAGAGACTGACCCCTACCTGGCTTCAACCTCCTCTCAGGGAGTTGTTGAGAGCGAGAAGGTCTCCCCTGAGCCTCCTTTTCTCCAGGCTCTGCAAGCCCAGGTCCCTCAGCTGCTCCTCACAAGACTTGTGCTCTAGACCCTCACCAGCTTTGTTGCCCTTCTCTGCACACGCTCCAGCCCCTCAAGGCCTTTCTTGGAGTGAGGGGCCCAAAACTGAACCCAGGATTCAAGGGGCAGCCTCTCCAATGCACACACCAGGGAGACACTCCCTGCCCGAGTCCTGCTGGCCACACTAGTGCTGACACAAACAGGAATTCTATGCTTTAGGCACTGTCTCAAGACGGAAAACCAAGCAGAGTCCAGTAGAACACAAGGAATAAATTAAGGACCATCCCCATCTCCAAGGAAGTAATTAATCTTTCCTAATTTTGGAGAGAAAAGTGAAGGGCAAGCTCTGCCATGGTGCCATTCTGCCTGTCCTAAAGTGGACGGACGGAACATAGCATAACTGCTTCTCTCTGCTGACTATGTGGGGAATCCTCACGGCTCTTCAAACATGGTACTTCACACTGGGATGGGGAAGAGAAGTAAATCTAATTCAAGAAACTGGCCTCAGGACTTGTTAATTCATCTGCAAAACAAAGCCTTGGTGGGTGGACCAAAATGGGCTCATGGGTGCACATAAGTGGATGAGACCTATCCCAGCAGGACACAACTTTTATCAGAGCCCAATGTCCTGTTTCGAGCTCTGCATTTCAAGAAAACCACAGAGAGTCCAGAGAACAGCTATGGGAAGAACCAAAGGACCAAAACTTTCTAACATCAATGAAAGACTGAAAATAATCAACTGCTTAAATTCTGGAGCTCCCAACGCAAGGACATGGACCTGTTGGAAATGG
The DNA here is from genome assembly GCA_013396935.1 of Baryphthengus martii. Taxonomy (NCBI): domain Eukaryota; kingdom Metazoa; phylum Chordata; class Aves; order Coraciiformes; family Momotidae; genus Baryphthengus; species Baryphthengus martii. The sequence continues at coordinate 72,645 of VWZK01008079.1, forward strand.
TCCAGAGGAGGCCACAACAGTGATGAGAGAGCTGGAACACCCTTCCTAAAAGGACAGACTGAGAGAGCTGGGGTTGTTCAGCCCAGAGAAGAGAAGGCTCTGGGTAGACCTTATTGCAGTCTTCCAGTATCTGAAGGGGGCCTAGAAGAAAGCTGGGGAGGGACTTTTTACAAGGGCTTGTAATGATAGGATGAGGAGTAATGGCTTCACACTGGAAGAAGGGACACTTAGATTAGAAATTGGGAAGAAGTTTTTTGCTCTGTGGGTGGTGAGGCACTGGACAGGTTGCCCAGGGAACTTATGGATGACCCATCACTGGATGTATTCCAGACCATGTTGGAGAGGGTTTTGAGCAACCTGGTCCAGTGGGACTTGTCCTTGTTCATAGAAGGGAGGTTGAAACTGGATGATCTTTAAGGTCCCTTCTAACCCAAACTATTTTATGATTCTATGACTCTATGTGTAAGAGAGGACAGAGGCAGGACTTGATGGCATCTTCAGAGGAAATGAGCCTACTCTTCACATCTGCAGTAGAGAGGATGAGAAGGCAATGAGCTTGAGCTGCAGGGAGGTTGCACATTGGGAAAAGTCTTCCCTTAGGAAGGTGTTTGTGGCTCTGGAAGAGATTACATGGGCCATAGAGTTTCTATAGCAGGAAATCTTCAAGCATATGAGGATAGCTGGTCTGGACCCCACAGGTCTCCTCCAGCCTGGATATGAGGGTACACCAGCATGGACAAACACTGAAGGTCCCAGAGCTGCAAGTTTTCAGGATAGAAAAGAATATTTTGATCAATGCCTAATCAAGAGCCTGGCAGAGTTGATGTGTGGAAGAGGTCCATGGAGAGACCACACCTTCAGTACAGCCCAAGCCTCCAGCAAGGCAGAGTGAAGGGCAGGAGTCAATGACAGAGCCTCCAAAGCATGTCAGTCCCTCTCTGATCCTGCCTGCTGCTTTGCTCTCCTCACTCCCTATGATAATTCCCACTGTAAAACATTGGAAAGTCACTTTTCAAATCTCCTGAGGTGTTCAGAACCCTGAAAACGTGAGGAAGCCCCTGCTGCAACTCATCTAGGGGATGATTGTGCACCACCAGCAAACTGGGTAAAGCTTTCAGGTAAGTGTTGGTGTTGGTTTCTCCTCCCAACTCCTGCCTCATGGAGGAAATCATCCCAGCACAGAAATAGATGAGGCCACGTAGGTGTCATAAGCCCATACAAAGGCAGATGGACGGGCTCCAGGCGTGACTTGCAGCCTCTTTTCTCCACACATGCTGCTCTGTTGGTAGAGTGATGGACCATGGAGAGGTAGAATCCATATGTGACTGAGCTCATGCTCTTTCCCAACAGTAACACTTCGCTCTGCCAAGTAAAAGAGCTGTGTTGGCCTAGGGGACAAGGGCCTCCCCTGTCCTTGGCTGGCAGGGCTCAGGATCTCCGTGCAGACGTGAAGCTTTTGGCCTCAGAAGGTGGCGAGAAGGTTTGGGTGGTGACCTCTGCCAAGGAGAAGGAGAGGAAATGGTGGGGCCCAGACAGTGCAGGCTCAGAGCTGTCCTCCAGCTACAAGGTGCCATTGTGAAGGAAGCTTTGCTGAAGTGGGGGGAGGATGAGGAGAGGGGCATTGGGGAGGATGGAGGACGGCAGAGGGAGGATGGAAACATGGTGACAGCCAGGGCTCCATCTCCGGAGTTCATTTCTCCAGCTACTATCCATGTGTGCCCACCCTTGGCAGCTGGCAAGGCCTGAGGTCTCCTTAGGGAGTAAGGTGAAACATGAATGTACCCAAGAGACCAGAATATTTGCCTAGACAGCCCAGAAGACATGGTCTGAGGGTCACTGTAGCCATAGGTAGGGTGCAACCAACCTCGAGTGCTCAAGACACAAGTTTTTGCACAGAGCAGGGCATGTCCAATGGAGACTCAGGGTTGGAAAACCGATGCTTTTCCAGACCCAAGAGAAACAGAACACAAATACCTACTGGACCAAATCTCCCTAGTAGAGGTAGACTCCTCTGGTCCACAAGAGTGCTACAGGTATGGGGACAGAGCAAGGGATTGCTGTCATCTGACAGTGCAGTTGCCAAGCTTTCACCTCTGGAAGACACACCGAGCAGAGCATCCAAATCCACCCACTCAAAATGTGAGCTGAGGGCTATGCATCCCCACTGCGTGCCCCTCTGCAGCAGCTCTGCCAGCTCTGCTCCCAGTAATGAGGGTATAAAAAAAAACAAAAGGAAAAATATGGAATGATCAGAACAATTTTTGATTTTGTTTTCCATGTATGTTTGGCATGGAAATGGGCAGGTTTGGAGGAACAGCTCCACAGTCCTTGCCTTGTTTGCCCACGTGCTATGTCTCTGGATGATGTTGCACATCATGGCAGCGTACACTGGAGCCAAAAAAAGTTGGTTTCCAGCCCCTGGTCTGCACGCAACTGCAGTAGGAGAGTGAAAAGGGGGAGTCAGAAAAGCCAGCCTGCTGTCAACAGGTTTTGACTCACCACGCAAGGTTTGGAGCACCACTAGAAAAGCCTGAAAAATTGAACAAAGCTTGAAAAGCACCAGGTTTCCATACACACCTCCTCCGTTGCTGGCTGGTTTTGTTACAGTACTCACCTTTAATCAGCTTCCAGTTGTAGATTTCCACCTCTTCTGCAGTCTCCTTCTCGATTGCGATTGTCCTGAGGATCTCCTTGGAGGTTTCCGAGCTCGGCGGCACAAACATGTACACCAGGACGCGGTTGGGGTTTTTGCTACACTGGGTGGTGACTATTTCATCAGTGGGTTTCACTCGGGTTTCTGGGTGAAAACAAGGACAGAGTTCTTTAAATAGGGGAAGGAAGGAGCTTCAAGGAGTCATCTCGGCACCCAGGACAAAGGAAAGGCATCTTGTTGGGTTTGATGGCATGTAGCACAGCTGCCGCTCCCAGGGTCCTATCCCCAGTGTCCAGATCAGCAGCAAAGGGAGATGTTGATAAAGGATCTGTGGACCTGCTCATCCCCATATTTTCCATTGCCCTTGATTTCAGCAGCCTCTGTGGGAACAGAGATGGAGAAGGGGCGTTTCTCCACCTGCATCCCCCGTACCTGCTGCAGGGACCTTGGTGCCGTCATCACTGCAAATCCCAGGCTGGATTCTCTGCTTCCCAGCTCTGTCCCGAAGGAGCAATGTCAGTGAAGAGCCCACAGCACGGAAGCCAGCACCTGGCAGCACTCCTGGCTCAGCCCCACAGGTGGGCTCAGCTCCAGCCCCCCTCCCCACACAGGGTGTAACAGTGAGGAGACTCACACCACGGACACCAGTGGGACCCTACGTGACTTTTTCAACATCCCTGGTGAAAAAAAAAAAAGCTGCTCATTTTTTAATATTTTTCTGCATTTGGAGTAATTAAGAATCCCCTGTGGTTTTGGAAGGAGATTTATTGTCTTTGGTTGTGGTCCTTGGAACGCGGAGGAGCTGGGCTCTGCTGAATTTAGGCTTGTTCTCCCAGTCATTTTGGATGTGCTGAAGCTTTTTACACTACTCGAAAGAAAGTTTGGCTATAAATAGATGCTCAGGGTTTATTTTAGTAGAAGATATTTTAGGCCTGATTCTGCTCTCTCCTGTGCTTTCAGGGGTGGTCCTCAGCTACTCTTCTTGGAGAGGGGATGGAAATCCCAATTTCAAGGGATGCAAAGCAGGGCTTTTTCTGCAACAGAAAGACAAGCTTTCAGCTCTGCACGTTCAGCATGATGCGAGGTGGGACAACCACAACCCACCACCCTCATTCCTGCCACCACAGGGTCCAGGTGCAGGGAAATTTCCATCCCAAAGCATTAAAATTCAACTGCTCCAGGGCTGCTCTTCGAGGCAGCCTCACCTTCATGATAGGGAAGGAACCAGACGTCCTTGCAGGTATAACAGGTAATTAACAAACTCAGAGCCTAACACTGGAGACATTTGATGGCCAACGGCGTTGGGGAGGACGAGCAGAGACCCAGGGGTCACAGTCACACAGAATCACAGAATGGTGGGGGTTGCAAGGGACCTCCAGAGATCATCTTCTCCAACTCCTCTGCCAAAGCAGGGTCACCCAGAGTAGGTTGCACAGGATCATGTCCAGGCAGGTTTGGAATCTCTCCAGAGAAGGAGACTCTATAATTTCTCTGGGTAGCCTGGTCCAGGCTCTGGCACCCTCACAGTAAAGAAGTTTTTCCTTTTGTTCAGATGGAACCTCCTGGGTTCCAGTTTGTGTCTATTACCCTCAATAGCCACGATGGTCTCCCCACCTGACCAATGCAGTGCGGCAATTCCCCTTCAATCGGGATCTCTTCTGCAACTAGAAATCACCCAGTGTTTTTCTCCAAGCTACTGGGTGCAAAGGAGGGAGAGAAGGACAGTCATGGGAACTGCCTGGAAAAAGAAGATGGGTGAACCTCCAGGCAGTGAAGCAAACTACAAAGATGTAACTTGGCTGAGCGACGTGTGTGTGATCGCTATCTATGAGCGCTGGAAAGGCAGAAGAAAATAATTTTGGCTGGGTCAGAGTTTTTAACTGGAAATAAATGAAGACTGAATAGCAGACAAGAGATCTCAGCAGAGAAAGTTGTAGACTTTAAACCACAAAGACCCGCTATAATGGAAATGCAAGACTGGAAGGGCTCGGCTCAGTCATCACATCCCACTCCCACCAGGCACCACGTCATAAATCCCGCTCATAAACTTATCAGAAACATTATTAAAACAAGCTGAGCTTCTGCCCTTCCTTCCCTGGGGAGGTCATCCCAGAATCTCCCTGCTCAGAGGCTCGAAAACCTTGAAAATCCCAGCTGAAATTATTTTGCAGCCTGTTTGCCCTCATTTCGAAATGTGGCAAAGCCCCTTGCTCTCCCTGGTGAGACCCCTCCATGAAACCACCTCCAAGATGAACATCTGAGATCACCCAGAAACTGCTGCATCTGCTGTCAGGCTCATAGACACTCCAGGATCTTCAGTCTGTCTAGGGAAGCAGTGGGTGGTCCATCATCTAAACATCTACTGCTGAATGATAGTACAGAGAGGTAGAACCTGGACAACATTCTTCTGCGGGAACAGAAAACCTCATGCTCTGCCACATACTTGTCAGGTCTGTGGTTTAAGGTAAACAGTTTTCCAACGACCAAGAAACAGCTGAGAGATCCAAAACTCATTGAATATGAAAAAAAAAAAAAAAAGAAAGAAAGAAAAAAGAGATCCTTTTTGTTCTCTCTCTAGTCTCTGCTTTGGTCCATCATGTCCCTCCCAGCCTCGGTACCTGCCCAGTTCTACCCGGCCCACCCCAATATTTCTGTGTCTAACCCTCCCTTTCTAAGGACAGGGACCTCAACTCAAGTTCAGACCAAACCATGAGTGCCACAGATATCTCCACACCTGGAAAGTGTTCTCCTAATTTCAAACCTACATTTCATCTGCCACAATTTACCCCTACAACTTCCTGTCCTGGTTGCAAGTCTGGAGAACAAACTGCACCCTTTCCCTAGAAACCATCATCTACCTGTCTGAAGACTCTTAGCATGTCCCTCCTTGGGCATCATTCTTCAGATTACATCTACCCAACAGATGCAACCTTTCGAGATCAGTGCAGCTTCCTCACCTTGGGTCACTCTTTCTGCTCTCCAAGATAGGCTCACCCTTACATTGATGCTTGCCCTGCTGAACTCACCTGGTGTGAATTCAAGCCACTAGTGAGGTGAACCCCTACACATCTGTCTGCCTGGGGCTTTAAACCAAGGCTAAAGGAAGGAACGGGAAGACAGCTGTGGGAGCAGGTGGGAACACACCTACCTGGACAGATTTTACAGCATTTTCCATCTACTTTCTCTGGAGAGTCACATGGATACTCCTTGGGGCATGTGATCTTCTGGCAGTCCTGGACACCATCCCTGCAAGTGCAGAGGATGCAGGGCAGGAGGCCGTAGAGTCGGAAGACAGGGTGCCACACTTCCCCGTGGGAGTAGGTCTTCCCATTGTAAACACAAGCTGGAGGAGAGAGAGGAAAGAGTTGCTAGTGGAAACAAATCCCCCTCCTCTTTGTACTTCCAAGGCTTGGTGGAGCAAAACACACTTCACTACCGTAGAAACTGGTGGCCCCGGTGACTTGAGGAACATGGTCCTATGGCAGCACGTCCAGCAGCCGTGGACACGGGGCTATTGCAGCCATCTCACCTAGGAGGTGCCATGGGGCATGGGGATCAGGTCCAGGAGATGGTGGCTGCCGGAGTCAATCAGCCTGGTGGGTGTGAGTGATAAGTGTGGGCAGGACCTCACCTGCCTCCAAGCCTCTGCAAGCCCAGGGTCTCTCGGCGACTGTCACAGCCATGAAGCACAGTGAAGAGTGCCACCTGCTGACTCCTCCATGAAAATTCTTGGAGGTCCCAAAATCTCCTCCAGGGCTTCGCCTCCAAGGACTGGAAAGAGCCCTTCCCAAGACACAGTGGTGGGAGAGCCCCCAAGAGGAGAAAAGACTTGTCTTTTCCTCTTTTGTTCCATGGGATTGCCTCCTCATCTCACTTTCCTACTCTCTCCTCCAGGAGGAAGACTACAACACAGAGACAGATCCAGCCTGTGGCAGATGATAGGTGCAAGGAGAAATACCCTGTCCCTCTGCAGCACTGTCCTGGAAGGATCATGTGGAGTCTCCTAGCTGAGCACCTTCCTTACAAGGTCTCAGATCTCCAAAACACTCCAAGGACCAGTCTTCTTCCAACCCTTATTTTGAAATTGGCAGATTCAGTCAGTCAAGAAGGTGTAGGTCATCAGGGATGAGATAGCTGGGTGACACTGGCTCTGGAGGAGTGGGAAGTAGAACCTGGTGGAAACCTGCTGCTGAAACGAATTCCCTGGAGACTTCAAAGTCCTGGAGAAGTCACCTAAGGCCTTGTACAGACTGTCTGTCCCCTCCATCTCTTACCTTTCTTGTGCTTCTCTTTCAAGACAATCTTCACGGTGGTGCCACCTCCTCCTTTGGGTTTGAAGCTTCTGGGAATGAACTCTAGAGAGGAAGTGAGAACAGTGGGCGCAGTGGCTCCGGGTGGCTTCCTGCCCATTGCTTCCTCCGAGCACTGGTCCTGAGAGTGCCTCTATAAGCAGTCAGAGAAAAGAAGGGGACTCAGACCCAGGCAGTTGGTTTGTTCCCACTCTAAAGCATGCTGAAAAAAGCTAGGCAGTGTCCTGCACACCTTTCATTGGGAAGGTCCAGAGACTACAGGCATGAGCAATGACCCAGGAGCCATCTCAGTGCCTGCAACAGTCCAATACTGCATGTGGGTTGCCTTTACTGGGGCAACACCTTTTTCATCCCGCTCTCAATCCAATGCCCTCAGGTGAGGTCCTACATCATCAATACAGACAGGCAAATGGGCTGGTCTTTTCCAAGCACCTGCTGGGAAAGTGAGGACCAGCAACCGTGCAACCCAACCAGGATCAGATTGGTAAGGATGGGCCGAATCTTGCCCTCTTACCTGGCTGGCACCAGGAGGGATGGTGTGGAGCTGTCAGCCAGCAGGACTGAAATCTCAGAACCATCCCAGGCTTCCAAGAGCAAACCACTGGGACAAGACATGCATGACAAAGGGTCCCCTTGTGTTTATTTTGGAAGTTTTATAGGTGGTGGAGGTGTGACGCTGGCATTTCACCCAGCAGTATGGAAAAAGGCAGGGCCAGGAGCTGTAAGTGACCTAGCACGGGCCACCTAGCTCAGAAATGTCACCATGATTCAACCCTCAGCAGCCAATGAGTCACATTTTCCTCACTGGGGCTGTCAATACAAACAGCCTGAGGAAAGCACACTAGTAGCCAGCTCCAGCAACTCGGAGGCAGCACACCTTTGAGCCGAGGATGGAGAGGAGACACAATCTCCTGAAGCAAAAGCTGCTAAAGAGAGAGCTGGTAATCTGACTCTATGGGTAAGGGTCACGTCTGGCTATCAGTCACCTCTGAGTCCACTCTGTCCGTGTTCCTCAGCTGTTTTTAACCTACTGGCCAACCTCAGCTAGGTTGACCAACAAGGAGGGGAAGTGCCCAAGAAGTTCCCATACATACTTTGCTCTTCTAAAGGCATCAGAGATGCCTTCTTCAGAGGAAGAAGACAAGCGTCTTTCCCCAGTGGTCTAAGGTCCCAGCCTATGCTGATAGCCCACACCTAGAGTCAATTCCAAGACATGATTCCTCTGCAAACCAGATGTCCATGGTTCTACTGTTCAAGGAACTGACTGCCCTCCTAGAGCTGCTGTGGTCCATTTCTTTACAGAAGATTATATCCAGGGGAAAATAGTTTTCTTTGAGCTGTTTAACTGGGCTCTGCTAGAAGCAATAATTAGAGCTTAAAAAATGCAAATGTCACGTACAACACCTCTGTTCAACTGCAGGGGTTCCTCTTCTGTGGACTTCTCATATGAGCCATCTGCAAGGAAAAAACATTGTCCTGTGAAATGCTGCAGGGCTGGATGAAGATTCGCCACTCTCTCTTTGAGTGAAAGCAGCTCTCCTCAGGGTGCTGGCCCACCTGTGAGAGAGAAGAGCTTTGAACGTGCAATTCACATCACCCAGAGCAAAGGGGAGTCATACCCTAAAGGCCCTTTTATCCCCACTGACTGTTAATAGCTCAGCTCCAAGACAGACATGGCCTTGTAGCTTCTCAAGTCAGGTGGCAAAAATACACCCCAGAGGTGGAGTATGAAGCCATGGGGATGATTAAAGAGAAATCCAAAGACATTTCTCACCGAGCCGATGACATGCCTCAGCTGCGCCAAAGGAAATGAGAAGAGAGCAACACAAATCGCAGGAGGGGAATGTTTGGAGAAGGCACATGGATAAGGTCATTCGCTGTCCATGGCCAGGAGACCACCACAGCCTTCCTGCTTCACAAATATCTCTTGTATTAAAGAGTCGTTTCACGCTGTGACTTCATTGTCAGCAGGAGGTGAACTTGACCATACGTTCTTCAGTCTGTTTCATCTGGAGACATGGAGCTTGATTCTTTTCTCACCCTCTAAGGTGTGAATCAAAGGAAACACCAGCAAATTCAGGAGTTTCTCCTCCACAGAGAGCTGTGGTAGTGAAACTTAGCCATACTGTACTGGGGTGGAAGTGGGGTTTTCCCTGACTGTCCTGGAAACTTCCCTGGAGTAACAATAGCATGCACCATCTTTATGTGGTCCATTCAACCATCTCCATCCTTGTAGGTGAGTGGTCTGGAGGACTCTGCTCTCCATGCAGATCGCGTCTCTTGCATGATGCACCAGTGGCATAGCAAAGAGCTCAGCCCTAGCCAGTGTATGGGCTTCAGGGAGGCAGGACACAATGAGGTGTGGGAGGGGAAGCACACAAGAAAAAAAAAAAAAAGAGCTCTTATCTCTTGTTTCCTGGCTTAACCAAGACATAGCAAGTGGCCTCATTTACAGCCCAAGCTTCCAAAATCCTGATAAAGTGGCTTGAAATGGCTCCTGTCAGCTGCTGGCAACCAGCTAGGGTCTCCCAGCCCTAACTCAGGAGCAGCTTCTGGGCCCCTCATTACCTTTGCAGACCTGGCAGCAGGAATCTGGCACGGTTAGTGGGGAGGAGCACAACAGTTCCGGGCAGGTCACCAAGCCACAGTAAATCTGGCCTTCCTAGGAGAGTAGGAGGAAAAAACAGCATTGTCAAATCTGGACAGGGCTGTATGTCCCCCATATTGGGATGCCAGCACTTCAAGTGGCAGATCCAGTATAAAACAAAAGCCCCCCAATAGTCACAGAATCATACAATCATTTTGGTTAGAAGAGACATTTAAGATCATCAAGTCCAACTGTTAACTCAGCACTGAAAGATCACCACTAAACCATGTCCCTCAGCACCACATCTCCATGACTTTGAAAACCACCAGGGAGGGGGACTCCACCACTACTCTGAGCAGCCTGGGCCAGGCCTTGACAACCCTTGCCAGGAAGAAATTGTTCCTCACATCCAACCTAAACCTCCCCTGGTGCAACTCGAGGCTATTTCCTCTTGTCCTATCACTTGTCCATCCTCAAATATCACCAATCATTGAGAAACTGGAGAAAGCTGAAAATCTGCCCCTGCCGCACTCTCCATCCTGTGGGCTATAACATGGTGAATGGTGTCCTCTCCTGGAATGGCTGGTCCACTGATCACCAGTTCACATGCTCATGAGTGGAGTAGTCTTCCCCAAAGAGGAGGAGGCAGTGCCTTCCTCTCAGTCATTGTTCTTGCTACCAGATCTGAAACAGCCATCACACATCCGCAGACTCTGCATAACGGAAACCAGTTTGAAATGGCACAAGAACATTTTCTCTGACATCTCTCAGGATAAGGACCTGAAGAAGAAAGGTATAAAGGGGAAGCACGATACTGAACCCAGACCTAGGTCCATATCACAACCCTGCCTTCCCTCTGTCTTGGGTTATTCAATAACACGAGAGCCAAGCATGCAAAGACACTGGATTGAGGGCTGTGGATGGACAATCAGGTGTAGACTTTCCACTGGCTTGGTGGTTAGTTTGGAAATCATCATTGCTGTAGAGATTGAAGCTGAAAGCCACAGGTCAAGGCCAGTCTTGACCTTAGTGCATCCCAGTCCCACTTTGGTCAATGGATTTCCACTTGCTGCTGCAGGACTAAGTTTTTGCTGCTTTGCAGAAGGGTAAAAAATGATGTTCAGCAGCTCAGCAGCAGCCAGACCTCAACATCAAGGTTCTTTTCTCCATGCAGCAATTTTCTCTGGGGCACCCACAAGCTCTCAGTCAACTGAAACCAAGAGGCTGACCAAAGGTATCCTTAGAAAACCAAACCACTGCAGCTTCTTCTACCATCAAGAAGCCAAGTTGCTGTGCTGGGGTCATGAAGAGGAGGAAGAAAGTTTGGTAAATGAGAGGATCTGGTGGAGACCGCTGCAAACCAAACCCTGCTCTCCACTTCAGGGACTTCCACGGAGCCCAGAGGTTCAGGCAGCAGGGTTTAGCCACACAACCTCTTCCTTCTTTCTCCTGACCAGCAGCTCATAGCAAAGACCTGCCTCAGGCGGGAAAGAGCAAATGTCATAAAAGTAGGATTTATCCTGGAGGCTCTGGTCTCGGGGCAGTTTTCAAAGAGGTTTAGACCAGCTGTTCACGCAGCTGTTCTAGCAGCTGACAACATCAGACACAGCCTGATGAGACCCTGCCGCTGCAAGGCTCCACAGCCATCCTTTTATTTTCCCCTTCGTATCCAAGACATTACCCTGCCGAATAAACAGAGTCTGAGCAAGAGCCAGTGCTTGCGGGAGGGACACGGAGCTCCACAAACTCCTGAGGATGCTGGCGGATGGGGTGGGAAAGCAGGGCCAGATGGGCCCATACAGTTGGATTTGAGGGCCTCATCCTAGGGTTTCTCCCCAGCCTGGTGGGCTAGCATCCAGTTGGAACCCGTAAGAGAGGAACCAGCCTCAAAAGCTGTGTAATTTCTGTGTCTATGCCCTCTTGCCAGCTAGCTCCAGACTACCCAGCTCTGAAGTGTGCACAAGAACCAGCGGCTCAGGCCAGCTATCCTGGTATCACAGATTCTTTACTATCAAGCATCAGCTGACAGTAACCGCCCTGTGAGTGCTCTGGACACGACAGAGGGAGGTGGTTTGGGATCTCTCACCCCTTTTTCTTTCCTAACCAAGCTTAGTCCAATTGGACAGACTGGAGAGTTAGGCAGAATGGAACCTCACGAAGTTCAGTACAAGGGCAACTTGTCCTGCAGCTGGGGAGGAATAGCCCCCTGCACCAGCACAGGTGAGCGGTGACCTGATGGAAAGCAGCTCTGTGGAGGAGGACTTGGGAGTCCTGGGGGACAAGAAGCTCACCATGAGACAGCAGTGGGTCCTTGTGGCCAAGAAGGCAAATGGTCCCCTGGGGTAAGAAGAGCAGGGCCAGCAGGTCAGGGGACGTTCTTGTCCCCTGCTACTCTGCCCTACTAAGACCACCTTGGGAGTACTGTGTCCAGTTCTGGGCTCCCCAGTTCAAGAGAGACAAGGAACTGCTGGAGAGAGTCCAGTTGAGGCCCTGAAGATGTTGAGGGGACTGGGGCATCTCTGTGCTGAGGAAAGGCTGAGAGCCCTGGGGCTGTTTAGCCTGGAGAAGAGAAGTCTGAGAAGGGATTTGATCAATGCTCATCAGTAGCTAAAGGGTGGAGGTTAAGAGGATGGGGCCAGACTCTTGTCAGTGGTGCCCAGTGACAGGACAAGGGGCAACGGGCACAAACCGGAACCCAGGAGGTTCCATCTGAACAGGAGAAGAAACTTCTTTGCTGTGAGAGTGCCAGAGCCTGGCTCAGGCTGCCCAGAGAGGTTGTGGAGTCTTCTTCTCTGGAGAGATTCCAGACCCACCTGGACAATGTGATCCAGCTGTGGGTGACCCTGATGTAACAGGGGGGCTGGATGAGATGATCTCCAGAGGTCCCTTTCAGCCCCCGCCATTATGGGATTCTGGGATTATTTGCTCCAAGAAAGCACAGTCCAGTGGAGCCTGGTCCCATCCAAGGGCCACCCACCGCACAATGGGCAGTGAAAGACACATCAGCAACCCTCTTCTTTTTTTATGGCAGAGGCTGCAGTCGCTATGAGTAGTTCTATACAGATCCCAAGTCCAGTCTCAGCACTTTGAAGCCTCCTTCCCTGCTTCATTTATCTTCCAACACTCAGCTCCTGGCACACGCAGGCTCTCATTCAGCACACCTTCCCCATCACCACTGGCCAGGCTGCCTCACGTCTCCTAAGCAAAGTGTTAGGACTCAGTCTTTGATGCTTTTTCACAAGATCCCTGCCTATGGGAAAGCACTGGGCAGAGAAGAGCCAAGCCCTGTCTCAGGGCCATTCCAGTGCTGGAATGAGTGGTGGATAGGCACTCCATCATGGGGATGCACGCAGAGGACCACAAAACATCCTGTCTGCCATCACAGACATCAGGGAGGGCAACCAGGACCATGAGGGAAGATGGGCATGCAATGGTCCTGTGAAGGTCATTGCAACTCAGTGTGAAAGGTAGATGCTTCCTGCACATGCTTTTCTAGACATCCTGAAAAGCACACACACAGCCCTTTTCCAGAGCACAGCTCTGCACACAATGTCCCAGAGGGCTGGCGAACACCCTGCAGGAGTGTCCAGGTGAGACCAGCTACTAGTACTCAAGCACATCTCAGCCCTGGGTTCAGCTTCCACTTCAGTCCAGGCAAGGGGAGTGAATATCACCAGATACCTGCCCATTGCCATTCCTAATGGCCAGGCTCTGCCAGGAATGCCTCCATCTCTCTGCTGTTATCTCCCAGCTGCATCAGGGGTGAGCTTCAGCCATGCAGGGCAGGAGATGGCTGCTGGAGGCACTTCAAGACCCAGGCACCCATCAGTGTTTTGGAGCCACCAAATACTTTCTGGAGCTCAGCACATGTGTGCTTGCAGCCCAGAAGCCAATGGCATTCTGGGCTGAAATCAGAGCAGTGTGGGCAGCAGGTAGAGGGAGGGGATTCTGCCCCTCTGCTCCGCTCTGGTGAGACCCTCCCTGCAGTGCTGGGTCCAGCTCTGGAGTCCTCAGCACAGGAGAGACAGGGACCTGTTGGAGCGGGGCCAGAGGAGGTCACAAAAATGATGTGAGGGCTGGAATTCCTCTGGTGTGAGGCCAGGCTGAGAGAGGTGGGGTTGTTCAGTCTGGAGAAGAGAAGGCTCTGGGAGAGAGACTTTCTTGTGGCCTTTCAGTGCTTCAGGGGGCCTGTCAGAAAGATGGGGACAGACTTTTTATCAGGGCAAGGGGTGATGGTTTTAAATGAAAAGAGGGGAGATTTAGACTGAAGAGAAGAGAGAAATTCTTTACGCTGAGGGTGTCGAGACCCTGGCCCCTGTTGCTGAGAGACATGGTAGATGCCCCATCCCTGGAAACATTCCAGGTGACGTTGGACCAGGCTCTGAGCAACCCGCTCTAGCTGCAGATGTCCCTGGTCCCTGGAAGAGGGATTGTACTTGATGGCCTTGAAAGGTCCCTTCCAATCCAAACCATTCTATCATTCTATGATTCGGTCTCACCAGCTAAACACCAGGTTCAATGTTCCAAGAATTTCTGAAGCCCAAGAGCTGGCACCTTTCATCCATGTTGCCTTGTAGGCATGCTGAGCTCCCCAAGGTTCCTTGGCTACAAACTCCATCTGCTTTGCAAGCACATACATGGAAAGCCTCCCGGTTGTCCTCCCTGCTGGCCATTTGCCATAGGATGCCTCAGTGGGGCAGGTGGGATAGTTGGGTGCTGTGGGGACAGCCCCAGAGCTCCTTGCAGCAGGCAAATGCACCCATTGGTATGTTCAAGGGAGACAGGTCTGTCCCTCTGCCCACCCCAAGGAGCCCTAGTGTGGTTCACCCAAAATTGGTCTGTGGGATCTCCAACGAATTACCCACCCTTGGAGCTGTTTGTTCATGATGTTGCCACTGTGGAGGAGAAGCAGGCAAGTGCTTTGCGCTCCAACCCCAGTGCCCAGCTAACATTTGCAGCATAACCCGTTCTGGGTTGAGGCCAAAAAATGCACCTAGGCAGAGGGGGAAGCACCCAGCTCTGTGGTGACCCTTAGTCACTGGGCAGGGAGGACCCAGCACCATTTCTGAGGAAGCTCGATTTCCTGCACTGATAACCTGATCCTAACAATAAACCATCCCACCATGAGCTGGTACCACCCAATGGTCCTCATGACCTAGTGGGACACGGTTGGGGTGCAGGAGCAGACCCCGAGCCCTCCCTGCTTCCCGCGGGCTCGCAGACAGCTTACGGAGCAGCTGCACTGCACACACTGGTTTGGCTGGCGGCTGGGAAAGAGCTCGCTGGTGGTGAACATCTCGCCTTGCTGGTAGGTCGTTCCATTGTACTGGCAGGACTTGATGGGCGCCCGGAGACCAGAAGGGGAATGTGGCTCTGGAAAAGAAGATGAGAAAGCAACACAATGAGAGCCAGCCCTTGCCTAGCCCTGATGTAGAATGGATGCTCAGCAGATTCCTCACCAACCTAAAACAAAAGGATAAGGAGCCCTTTGGATGCTGCAGTTATCATGAAGATATGGCCAGGGCATTGCATGATCCATGGAGATTTATGTGTCCGAAACTTTTGGAGAATGTGGCTGGCCTGACCACACTGAGCTCATCATTGAGGTAAAACCTAGAAATCTGACCTCCCGGGGTCTTAACCCTGCTGTGCCAGAGTGGTGGCAAAACTAGTCAGAAAACACTGGTAATTTGGCAAATTGGAAAAAAAAAAAAAATAGAAAAAAATCCACCTATTTTTAATTTTTAGCTAATTAGAATCATAGAATCACAGAATGGTTTAGGTTGAAAGGGACCTTAAGGACTATCTAGCTACAACCCTCTTGTCATGGGCAGAGACACCTCCCACTAGACCAGGTTGTTCAAAGCCCCATTCAACCTGGTCTTGAACACATAAATACTCATGGGAGAAGTCCTTTTGATGTGACTCCAGCTGATGTTGGAAGTCATCACATCCAGGAAGGGGAAAACCCAAGAAATTTGTTTGTTTGGTTGTTTTTCTTGCATCCAACACATTTTGCTGGCAAAGGAACTGAATAAAGTGCCAGCTTCTGGTTTGTCACTGAATTGTGAACCGATGTTTTGTCCCTACAAGGCTCTCAGAATGGGGGAAGTTGGAGACAGTGGTCTAGTTGAGAGCCCTTGTCTATTAAAGTGACGTTTTTGGGGCAGGTAAGCAACATGAGCAGCCCGCACTGCTGTTGCTGCTGTGACCCCACAAGCAGGACCAGACCCAGCATCACCATCCTGCCCCAAGCATGACCAGTTGAGGTACGTGCTGCAGGACCATGGCCACATTGTCACCCCCTCCCCACAGGATGTCCACCTACCGAGACACCGTGGGCAGCACTGCTGGGGGTCCGTGACGGGGCTGGAGCACTGCAGAGCTGGGCACTGAATCCGGTAGCACCTGATATTGGTGTTCTGGGGAGAGACAGAGAGAAAGATTGGCTCAGTCATCCCTGGAAACATTCCAGTTGAGGTTGGATGGGATTCTGAGCAACCTGATCTAGTTGAATATGTCCTTGCTCACTGCAGGGGAGCTGGACTAGATGAACTTGAAAGGTCCCTTCCAATCCAAGCTATTCTATGATTCTATGAATTCTATGTCCAGCCCTGCATGAGGAGGAAGATGTTGGATGATGGCCACATTATCACGTGCTGGTGTAGCTCATCCAGCCAAGGACATCTCCATTCACGGCTTAAATCCAACCAGTTCATGGTCTCATCTTTCACGATCAAAGAGCACCCAAAGTCCCACAGCAGCCCTGAGCCACCTGCACCCACAGACCACCAACGCTACTGAGATAGCTTCCTCACAAGGTAGACTCAACACTCCCAGGGAGTCAAGGGGCTTTTTCAAAAGTCAAGAGATTAATTCATCATTCTTACAGAACCGGAAAGGGCTTCTATGCTCAAATCAAACATCAGAACAGATCTCCTTAAAAGCTGCCAAAACGCTACCCCAAGGCAGCAGTATCCTCCCCACTCCCGGTGCCACCTCTCAGGGGACATGCCTCAGAGCAGCTGCAGCGGATGCAGTACATCAGTCCCTGCGGCTCCAGGTAGGGGTGCCAGCTCTCTCCCGGGCTGTACTTCTTGCCGTTGAAGTCACAGAACATGTCCGGCCCTGAAAATCAACCAGGAGAAGCTATGTGAGAGAAAGGGACAGTCCTCGGGAGAGCTTGCCTCCACGATGACAAGAGCAAGAACAGCTCGGTGCCTTCATGCTGTTTCCCATGAGGACCTGATGGCTACATCCCATCCACCAAACCTCAGATGAAATACACTCCCTAAAATCCTGGGGGGTTTTGCCATGTTTTGTTTTTTCAGGCTGAGACTCATATAACCAAAACAGCAACTCCTCTGAGCAAGCTGGACTCCCTTGGCCAGGAAGGAACAGAATGGGTGAGTTTGCGGTAAGAATTAGAGTTGTCACTGTAAAACAGCTCAGTAGAAGTGCTTTCTGAAAGACGAACAGATGATTTCAGGGTGGTGCTATGGGACTGAATTACCTAGAGAGACCAGAAGGACTGGGAGTGGTGGAGGGGATACAAGAGCTAAAAATTAGGAAACTGTTCCACTGATACCCATAAAAAAGACAAAAAAAATAAGACGACAGTTTTCGGTAGAGACACATTCTGAAGGAAAACCTTTGGCTCCCTCTAAGAGCTCATTCTCATAAGGATCCCTGGACAAACACTACCAGCATCCAGGCAACCAAGCATCAGCCCTATGGAGCAGGATGGTGCTGGCTTGCCCCATCTCACCAAACCCAGCCCCTTGGTTTTACCAGGCTCAACATGACACTGGTCTGGTTGGAATGGATTGAACCATGCTCTTCATTTATGGGGCTGTCCATGAGTATAGCAAGTTCATTTCATCCACTTTTTGCCTTCAAAAGCACAAAAACATGTATTTTTCTTTTTCCTTGATCTTATCATTCTCAGAAAAGCCAGTTTCCAGCCATGTTCCTGAACTGGAGGTGTCTGTCCCAGAAATGATCCAACTCTACTCTACTTACACTGGCATGAGTTTAACCTTGCTGTGGCAGAAGGAGAGAGATGAGATGGTGCCCAGTACAACTGGTGAAAGGGATCCCCTTCAGAGATCTTCTCTCTCCTTGGATTTTAGCAGGTCCCTATCAACTCCTTCCATCTCCAAGACCTTTGTTACACCCAAGCCAACCGTGTGACAGCATGAGGTCAACCTGCAGCTGGCCCTGTGGGACAAATCACGGCCATAATCACCACTACCAACCACATGGCTTTGCCCACAAAGCCCACTTCAGTCATCCTTAGTGTTCACATCACAAAGCATCACCTGCTCCTGCAGGGCCAACATCCAATTCCAGTTGGACTTAGAGGAACCTGGACCGTGTAACTCCCACTGCAGCCTGGAGGCTGCTCCTTTGGCTGTCCCCAAGCCCCAGTCAGTCTGAGAGAGGCGCCGGGATTTAAGCTCTTCCATGAATAAACACACGCCTGCCCGCCTTTGTTATTAGTGGGTTAAGTCCTTACAGCCCCACTAAAAACTGATGGTGATTTAAAAGGTTACATCATCGAGGGGATTTGAGGTAGCTTGAGCGACTACGTTGCTTGAAGGCAGCGGAGACATTTACGTTCCCTGAAGCATTTATGGGTCTTTTAAAACCTTGCAGCCCCCTGGGGATGGGGGGAGAGGGGAAAGGGCTGTTTTCAGAGGCATAGTGCCCAGCTACCACCACCTGTCATGTGAAGCCAGGCAGGTTAGTGGGAGCTGATCCCAGCAGGCTGCTGGAAGGACTCCTCGGTGAATAGCTGAGTTCCCAAAATAAGCTCGGTGGCATTCACCGTGTCAATGATGCTAAAAGCCATCTCATGATCTGGGGCAAAGCAGCCAGTCAGTCCTGTCCCACCTTGCCAAAGCTGCAGGTTTTACACTGAGGGTTGTGAGACACTGGCCCAGGTTGCCCAAAAAGGTGGTCAATGCCCCATCCCTGGAAACATTCCAGGTGAGGTTGGATAGGCCTCTAAGCATCCCACTCTACTTAAATATGTCCCTGTTCCCTGCAGGGCGGCTGGACTAGATGACCTTTAAAGGTCCTTTGCAATCCAAGCCATTCTATGATTCTATTCCACCTGCTTAAGGCATGTCTCTCACCAACCAGTCACACAAATACACAGTGGTTGGCTGCCATCTCTCTTCCAGTTTCTGACCATCCAAGAATGAACCCAAAAAATGCTCTACCATGGCCAGACTCCGTAGTCATCAGGAAGAGCAGCCCTACTGCTTTATGCTTATCCTTATGGGTACCTTCCAATTCAAGCTTTATGGGTCTGCCAGAAGTCAGGAGCTCCTCATTGAGCTGATGGCTTCAAGAACATGATTCTCCTAGTTGTACCTTCAAAGGAGGTAGTCACCAGCTGTCCAGACTGTCTGGCCCAGGAACAGTGATGTGGGGCCAGCATAGCATCTGCAGAGGTGGCGATTTGCAGTAATTTTCGGGTGGATGCCATCAGAGGGACAAGCAGAGGCATTTTGCTTTCTTTTCCCAACTCAGGTCTTTACATCATCCCCATAGCTTCCTCTAAACCTCTTGACAAAACAGCAAACCCATATTCCTGGCCACGCATGACACAAGTTACAGCAAACAACTCAAGAATGGGGAGTATGTGGCTGAAAATTGCAGAAACCCAGAAAAGAGGGAAAAAATAAATATCCACAAAACTAGAGAAAAGAAGTAATAATAATTTTGTGAGAGGGTAAGAAAATGACTTCATTTTTCCCTGCTTGCAGCATCTTCATGAATTACACTGAGGGTGAAGAAATCAAGTTGCCTTCACGTGACGTAGCCTCGCTCAGCTTGCAAGGCTCCCATGCCAGTTGGCTGCTTCGTTCAAACATTTAATCACAAGTGGAGCCCTGGTTTGGGTCCAGCCCTCGAAAGCAGCCTGATTCATGTCTGCAGAGGGCCCGCTGGTAAAATTAAAGCTGACGGGCAGCGCCGGGCAGCAGCAGACACTTGTCCGCATCTCAGTAGCACTATGCCGCGTGTTTGGCAAGAGGCGTCGGCATGTTTGGTTAAAAGCACGCTAAGGATGGAAGGAGGAGCCTTAAAAGTTGGAGGCTCTGGATCATTTTTTTCCCATGCCAGGCTAATAATTTCATTTTCAGAGGTCAAACTTTGGATACCTTCCCAATTCACTCGGAGTGAAAAGCCATTTGTGGCAGTAAATTGCTCCCGTGCCATTCAGTCTCCTTATTTATTGCGTCTTCGGCAACAGCATGCTCACAAAAGTTGTGTTGTTTTACATCTCGTTTTCCAGAGAAGAAGTATTTTCAAGGCTGCAGTACCAAAAATCTAAATGGAGACATCACCTTGTCGTCCTTCCCGAGGACCATGCCATCTCTGGGCAGGAGAAGACAGCAGGCCAGCATGGTCCATGCCACCCTGGGACATAACCAGAATTTGCTGATTGCAAGTCAGATGCTCCATGCTTGGAGATGGCCCTATGGGACCCGGACACAGAAGCAGAGGTAGAAAGGGGCAAGTTCCCCATTGCAAACACCTCCAAGAACAGATCCCATCTAACCAGTTTCTTCTCAAATACAAGAAGCCCCCAATACAAAGCCCTGCTCTTCAGAATACTATTATGGGTTGTATCAACCAGAAAAAAAACAGCTAAAGGCCATGGAAATGATTCCTCTGCCACCCAGCAGCAAGTCCTGTGGCCTCAGAGGACCGGAGGGAAGGTGGGAGATGCTGTGAAGAGCAACTCCTCCGCATGGGAGCTTCTCTGCCTTGCCCATCCAAAAGGGCTCTGCTAGGCGCTTCATAGAGGAGGAAGGTTTCTCCCTGTCTCTCTGTCCATCAGCTGTTTTCTGTCACAACTCCAATGTTTTCTTGGGTGAGGACCACCTGATTACACCCAAATCATCAAATACCCCAGGCCAGGGACTGGCACCAGTGGTGTGGCCCTGTTCATGTCCACATCCACTTGCTGGAACCACCTTTGCCCAGCTGACCCCAGACATTTGACAAAGCTCAAGTTGTCACCAGCTAACTGGGGGATACACCCCACAGAAAGAGTCTGGACACCTCCAGTCAATGCTTGAGGCTATGCCCAGGCCTTGGTTTACTTTGATTATCATTAATTGTCACCAATTATCTTTAATTGCATCCTGGATGGCAAGGAGGGTATGTATTATGAGATAGAAAGTCTGATGGAGAGGGTGAGGTAAGAAAGGGCTGTTACCAAGGAAAAGGTGATCTCTGACCATGACAGGGACAAGAAGAAGCAATCAGCTTGGGGTAAAGCCTGGAAAATTTAGGATGAGTATTGTGGGAATCTTTCCAGCTACTACGAGGTTGAAACCCCAAAAGAGGTTAACACGGAGTCTCGGAGACATTCTATGAACCTGCTGGAGCAGCACCTTCACAAGATGCTCTGTAAATACCAATTCCGGGTGACAAATTGAATGGTGTGGAGAAACCTGTTCTGCGCTGCATTCAGTGATTACTGATGTCTCTCTCATACCCTGAGAATGACTCCAGTGTCTCTTCAGGATGTACCTCAACAGCTTGACATACCAGTCACCAACAAGAGACCATATTGGTCTTCATGACCTGCACTCGATCCAGTGAGAGACCACAAAAAGGAGACGTGCAATACCCCACAGCCTTTGTTGACCCATGAAACTGGCCAATATTTATCAGACCGCCCTCAGACCCAGACAAATCCCCCTGGACGAGAATGTCCATGAGAAGTTGTCCCTTGAAGTTCTCCCACCCAGCTTGAGCGAGTTCCTTGTACTCTTCCACATTAACAATGGACAAGGACATCGCCATGAGTTTCCCAACACAGTGACTCATCCCACTGCTCAGGCACTTGACTGTGGCTGAACCAGAGGTGAAAACAGGTCAGATGGTCTCCTGCACTGATCCCGAGCAAGGCAGCAGGAACCAAGGTGAGCAATTAAACTACCATGTATGATGGCTACTGAAATACCACATTCTGCTGCCAAATCCTCCTTTGGTTCAGTCTGAGCTGTGCTCATTTCATCTTCCTCTGGATACAGAACTGACGCTCAACAAAGTCAAGCCACTGACACATGTGCACGTGCAAGATCCTGCCCCTACGTCCCTCACTCTCATGTCAGAGTTTCCCAAACTTGAGGGTCCTGATGGGACATGGTTGGGTTTAAGCTGCTTTTACATCACTGCTCAGGGAACAACTCCCACCTGCACATCCATTATTTAGCCCAGTCTCTGCATGCCTGGGATCACCACACATCAATCCTGACTTATGTTGAAGCTTTTCTATGCTATAGGACAGCAAGGAGTCCCCAGAGGTGAGTCTCTGATGCACGTAAAGTCTTGACCTATGGCTAGAGCAGGGCTAATGCACCTGCGAGACCCCAAAGTGTGGAAAATGAGTCATAGAATGGTTTAGGTTGGAAGGGACCTTAAAGATCATCTAGTTCCAACGCCCTGTCATGAGCAGGGACACCTCCCACTAGACCCGGTGGCTCAAAGCATTGTCCAAACTGACCTTGAACACATCCAGTGATGGAGCATTCACAACTTCCCTGGGCAACCTGTTCCAGTATCTCACCACCCTCAGAGCGAACAACTTCTTCCTAATTTCTAATCTAAATCTCCCCTCTTCCAGTTGGAAGCCGTTACCCATTGTTCTGTCACTATATGAAGGTGACAACCTCTCCCAATTTGCTTGCCCACCACAGAAACCATCCACTAACCCCGTGCCTCAGCTTCCCCATGAGGGACTTTCACTCGAGATACCAAACTGGCTTCAACAAAGATGCCACCGAAACATCCCACAGGTCTCATCTCACTTCTCTCCTGTTTCATCCTGTGGTGCAGGGAGGTTTCCTCCAATTCTGTGTCCCCGGATTGTCCCCCTGCTGCTCTCCCCTGAGCAGGACACGTCTGAGCCAAGCTCCCAGCCCCGACAGCTTTTTCAGAGGTCACGCACCTGCCAGCCAGCGCTGTGCCGGGCATGCGGGGGTGTGTTTATGCAAAACCAGTTTGCAAGTTTTAAGAGCAGCCATAAATAAAGTGTAAAAAGCGCTGTCTGGTACAGAAAGTCCAGGCGCTCCCGTGACAGCCCTGTATTTATGAAGGGCTTAAAATGCAACTTAGCCGTGAAGGGACTGGTTAAAACACACCGGGCCCTTGACATGTGGCATCCTAATGACTCCGCTCGCATCCAGATCACTTCCCACGCAACTGCCTTGCTCAGTCCTGGGCTGGGTGTTTCTTCTCGGGACTTTGGGAGCCTGGAAAACTCTGCAGCTCTGTTAATGCAGCCTCACAAAGCATTCCCAAGCTCCCCAGGGTTGAGAAGCCAGGCGAAGTCCTGTACCCAGAGCATGCCCAAGGGCTTTGCAAGCAGCAGATGGGGCCCCATTTCCTTCCTCTCCTTTCCAAGGGGATGCTCAGCTGTCTAAAGTGGGGCATGAAGACCACACCTCTCCCTTACCATTGACAGGATTTGCTTTTCATCCCTGTCCTTCCCATCTCAGATCACTCTCTTGTCACACTGTATCTGAACATGTAGGACAGACAGACACCACGAAGCCCGTTTTCTCCAGGAACCACATTAAAAAGAAATGAAATGGCAACTTCCAAGCTCCTGGGGAATACCACAGTTCCACACTCTCCAGAGATGCTGGTGTTTAAATGCTTCCAGCCAAAACATCGTTGAGTTCAACTATTGCTGCTGAATTACTCACGGTGGCCAGGCTGCAGCACATTCAGCCCAGTAACCTGTGCTTCTGATACTTTTTCAGGTTAGAGTGTAAATCCCCTAAAATAGCTTGTTTCTGTGGGCAGATTCTTCTTTTCTGACTTGCCTTCAAGCCCAAGCATTTCTGCTTCTCACCTATTTTTAGCCAAGACACTGTAGGTCTCTTGGCTGATGAGCCTGCTCATAACTATTTTCCCCGAGTGCTCGGCCCCAAGAAAAATGTAAGGCAGTGAGGTGCCGGTGGAGAAAAGTCCACAATTTGATGAGGATCATGTCACCGAGCACCTTCCTTTCCTCAGCCGTGAGGCACCTGTAGCCTCAGTCAAACCCCCTGCACCACAGGATGTGCCCCGCAGCAGAGCCAAAGCGATGGGAAGCTGGAGAGTGATCCAAATCCTCCCGGCTCAAGTCCTGCCCCTGTCCCACAGTCCCTTGATCATCATTATAAGTCCCACAAACAGACCCCAGAGCTTCCTCCCAAAGCAGACAACCCCTACTGCCCCACATTCATTTATACATAATTTAGGGGATCTTCTACTATCAGCAGGCACCTCTGAAGAGTAAACTCATCACTCAGCATCTGCTACACCTTCTGGCGATATCTCCACCCTCCTCCTAACCTGAGTACCACAGTTAACACAGTGTGACGGAGGCAGGGGGTCAGACACACAGCCCTCGCGCAAGAAACAGATGCTGTGGTCTGAGCTCAGTGGCTTTCAATGAGCCCAGGGTAGAGAAATGAGCCAAACTCGCATGGATTTTGCTCTCCAGGACCCCTCACAGCCCCATCCATCCACCTGCCTCTCCTCCTCAGTGCATCCCAATGCCAGGACAAGCCAGCCAGCATCAACATTTTGGGTCAGCGTTCCAGGAGGATGATTATTTGAAGAGTGCCTAATGCATTGCTGGCAGCGGGCAAGTCAGAAGTCACCCTAACGCAGCCACCAACAGACTCTGCAGGGATTTGAGGAGATTAAAGGGGAGAAGAAATGTAGGGACATGACAGGTCCTGCTCTGGTTTACTTGGTGCTCCAGTGGCTTTGTGATGTAGGGTTGCCCAATAACTGCTGGTGGGGTCCTAGTGCTTTGCTCAAGTCAGACCCATCTCTTAGTCCTAATTAACATCTCCATCAACCACCAAGCTGTCCTGTCCAAGTCCTTCAAGCCCTCTTGTACAAGGAAGTGCTGAACCTCCCTTCCCTTCCCCATTCTAATCCTTATTTGCCTCAGTCAGCCAGTTGGGAGCAGGAGGAAGGAGAGAACAAGGGATGGACATGGAGATGGACAAGGGATAGAAATAGAGATGGACAAAGGATGGATATGGAGAAAAGCCCCCAGCTTTGGTTTGGAGGGGTCATTTTCCCAGACAATTCATGTCCCTGTCCACCCTCGGAAGGGAGATGCACCCAGCAGCAATTTCTAGCCCACAGGAGGGGTTGTCCCAGATGTTCAGCTTATCCCTGCCAGCCCACAAAACCCCATGGCCTCCTCCCCAGCACACAGCAGTGTGCTCGGCACTGTACATCCCTGCAAAGAAGCTGGGGACACAAGCAGGTGGAGGGGTGACACAGTTGTGTCCCCAACAGCGCATGGAGGACCCGGTTTGCTGTAACCTCCCTATCTTCTCAACTTCCTGGGGCCTCCGGCGATGGGGAAACTGAGGCACGGAAAGGACCTAGCGCAGCCAGGAGGGGTTCGGGGACACACACACACGACTTACGAGCCCGGGCTCGGCTCTCGGAGGCGAAGAGGACCAGCAGGCACCGGAGAAGGAAGGCGAGAGGACCCGCCCCGGGAAGCATCGCAGACGGGCGATCGGCGGCCCGGGGGCTTTGGTCTCCGTCCCCGAGCGTGCCGCTGCTCGATGTCCCGGTGCTGGTCCCAGTGCGCTGCCCGATAAGGTCTCGGTTCCAGTGCCGGGGGGTTCTCGGTCCCGTTGCCAGTGCCCGGCGGTGCCGCGGTCTCCGTCCCGGCGTTGGGTGCCTCGGGGCCGGTGCCCGGCGGCGCCGGTGTCGGGAGTGCTGAGATGCTGGTTCCCCGGTGTGCCGGGGGTGCCGCGTTGCCGGTGCCCAGGGATGCCGGTTGTGCCGCGGTGTCGGTCTCCGGGGGTGCCGGTGGTTGCCGGGGTACTGGTTCCAGGGAGTGCCGGTGTCGGGACACGGAGATGTCGGTTC
>VWZK01008079.1:115713-130410 GCA_013396935.1 Baryphthengus martii
GGGGGCCGGTACGGCCTGGCCGGAGGGTGCGATGAGTTTGCGGGGGCTCAGCGCCGTCCTTGCGGGGCTAAGCGTTGTTGAGCACGGGAGTGTGTGCGGGATGCTGAGCCCACCCTTCTCCGCAGTGGGGGGAGATGGACCTTGGAGGGATAACTCGTGGGGGGGCATATGTTTGCCCACCTTGCCATGCCCAAATCAATGTCTGCTCCATGCACTGAGTGCGCCTGGGCTCAGCTGTCGGGTTCCTGTTGCCAACAGCATCAGCAATGGAAAGAGGAGGGGCAGTGGGATGCTGCCTCCCCCGTCTGTAAAGCTGGGGAGGTATGAAGGCTGGGTGGGAGCGGGCCACTGGCAGCCTCCCGCCACCCCATTCTCAGCCCCATGCTTATCCACAGTTTTTAACAAAACACCCTGCATGGGGCAGGTCTGGCCTCTCCTTGAACCCCGAAATGGCGAATGGCATATTGTTTTTATGATAACATTGCCCGAAAAGTGAATGCTTAGGATGGTGCTGCCCATCGGAAGGGCTGGTAAAGTCGAGCGGGTTTCTGCCGTGTTGAGAGAGAAAAGATTTTTGCGCCCTGGGAAGTCCCAGTTCCTTGTTGACATAAAAAAAAGTCCATCGTTTCCGAGTTCATGGCTTTTCATCACGCGTTTCCTCTCCGTCTCAAAAGCCAGCAGCTTTCCTCAACTCCTAGAAAACAGCTCCCAGCGCTTCCTTTAAAATAAATAGGTGTTTGAGCCAGTGACGTTGGTGTTTCCTGGTGGGAGCTGAGGCGCTGCACAAGATGCCCACCTTGCTGCTGTCAAAATTGTAGGTGCGCCGGGATCTTCTGCCGGTGGGATCTTCTGCCGGCACCGCGGTGCGTGTTGGATGGGGATGCGGCAGAGATCGGCCGCCTACGCTGCAGCGACGCGAGCGCTTTGCTGAAGTAGCAGTGCTGGTGGGAGCCCTGTAGAGCAGACGAGGTTTTAAGGGACGGATAAACGGTCCTTTTAACCACCCAGCTGTTCCTTTTTCTGAGCGTGTTACTGGTCTCCTGGTTCGTGCTTGTGTTGGCCCCCTCTAATTTGCTGCAGGAGAAATTGGCAGGATGAGCTTAAATTGGCAGTTTGGACCAACCCCGCTAACCTTTGCTGGGAGCGAACTAGGGAGCCTTTGCGCAGAAGAATTCGCTGAATCAATGAAGGGACGGACTGTCCGGAGGGAGCTGAGCCAAACGCCTGGGAGCGGTTCCTCCGCCCCAGCCCAGCCAGAGGAGGGACAACAGAAACTCCTGGAGTCAATCTGTGCTCCAAGGTAGTTGTGTCAGTCATGTTTAAATATACTCGGTTTGGTCCAACCGACCTTGAATGAGAAAGTCCAACTGTGCTGCAGGGACGTTTAGGCAGTGCCTTGGTTGCTAGTTCTTTTAAGAAAAAGTAATTTTAATTATCTGCTTGTCTTGAATTGTCTGAAATGTGTCTGGGTCACAACAACCCCTTGCAACGCTCCAGGCTGGGGGCAGAGTGGCTGGAAACTGTCCATTGGAAAAGGACCTGGGGATGCTGGTTGACAGGGGGCCGAAGGTGAACCAGCAGAGTGCCCACGTGGCCAAGAAGGCCACCAGCATCCTGGCTTGGATCAGATGGACTAGGATAGGGATTATCCCTCTGTACGTGGCACCAGGGAGTCCACTCCTTGAATCCCAGGTTCAGTTTTGAGCCACTCTCTCCGAGAAAGACATTCTGGGGCTGGAGTGTGTCCAAAGAAGGCCAGTAAAGCTGGGGACGGGTCTAGAGCACAAGTGTTGTGAGGAACAGCTGAGGGACCTGGAGTTGTTGAGCCTGGAGAAAAGGAGGCTCAGGGGAGAGAGGCCTTCTTGCTCTCAACAACTCCCTGAGAGGAGGTTGGAGCCAGGTGAGGGTCGGTCTGTTCTCCCAAGGAACAAGCAACAGGACAAGAGGAAATGAGCTCAAGTTGTGCTGGGGAAAGTTTAGAGTGAACATGAGGAAGGATTGTTAAGGCCTTTCCCAGGCTACCCAGGGTGATAGTGGAGTGCCCATCCCTAGAGGTGTTTAGAAGCCATGTAGATGTGGTGCTGAGGGACATGGTTCATTGATGACCTGGCAGTGCTGGGTTAACAGTTGGCCTTTACGATCTTGAAGGTCTCTTTCAACCAGAATGATTCTGTGATTCTATGATTCTGTCTTACAGCAAGACACGGCGGTCATCGTGTTGGTTGTCATTTTCCTTAAACTCTGGAGGCATCTTGGAGAGAATCATGGAGGGTCTTACCACTGAGAAACATAGGGTGTGCTCCCCAAATGCGGATGGACACCTGCACTTTAGTGTGACTTTGTACAGCTTTGTCGTGGGTGCTCTAAATTGGGCTGGACTAACCCCTCCTTGCGCTGTGCTCTGGCTGTGTCTCATACCATAGACCTTGCCACCGTAAAATTGCACTTAAAGCTGTAGAGTGGTTGAGTTAATGGCTGTAATGAGGTGAGCTGTAATGAGCTGTAATCCTGAATGGCATTTCTAGCCTAGGCTCAGGCTTGTCCTTAAGCAGGACCATATGGCTGCGCAGGGCTAAAAGCTGTGGAGGTAATTGGCCACTTATGGTTTAAGTCAGGCTAATAATGTCGAAATCAAAGGTAGTTGATCCGTTTCTAATGGTAACTACTTTGCAGAGGGAGAGCAGAGGATGTGGTTTATCTTGACGTGATTGAGGCTTATTGGAGAACCACAGCATGGTTGAAGGAATTCTTGAGACCCAACCCCTGCTTAAAGCAAGGTCACCAGGAGCAAGTTGCCCAAGGCCGTGTCCGCTTGGGTTTCGACTGTCTCCACTGTTGGAAACTCTGCAGCCTCCCTGGGTGACCTGTACTGGTGCTTGACTGCCCCAACAGCAAAAAAGTGATTTCCTGTGCTAAGTGGAACTTCTTATCTTTCAATTTGTGCCCATTTCCTCTTGTCCTATCCCTAAACACCACTGAGAAGAGCCTGGCTCTGTCTTCTCTGCTGTGTTCCGCTAGGTGTTTGAACACATTGTTAAGATCCCCCTGAGCCTTCTTTTCTCCAGGCTGAGAGTCCCAGCTCTCTCAGCCTCTTATGTCAGATACTCCTGTCACTTAGTGATCTTCATGGCCCCTCACTGATCAAGATGAACAACATCTACTGGTCTCCGCTCATCC
The DNA here is from genome assembly GCA_013396935.1 of Baryphthengus martii. NCBI lineage: Eukaryota > Metazoa > Chordata > Aves > Coraciiformes > Momotidae > Baryphthengus > Baryphthengus martii. The sequence continues at coordinate 118,891 of VWZK01008079.1, forward strand.
ACTGAGCCAGTCATCTTGTTACAAAGACTTCTATATTGGTTAAGCATGCTTTCCTTCTTTCCTTCCCATAAATCCAAACTGACTACCTCCTAAACATCTTGTCCTCATCTAAAAGTGCTTTCCAGGAATAGTTGCTCCATCATCTTCCCAAGGATCGAGGTGGGACTGGCCACCTCCTTCCTCCTTGTGTTTTTTGAAGAGAGGAGTGACACTTGCATTTCTCCAGGCCTCAAGAACCTCTCCTGGTCACCATGGCCTTTCAAACATAGTCAAAAGTGGCCTCGCAATAACATTGGCCAGCTCCTTAAGCACTTGTCAGGGCAACCCATTAGATCCTGTGGGCTTGTGTATGTCTAGGTTGTTTAAATGTTCTTTCACTTGATCCTCCCTGCAGTTAAGTTGGATCTTACTTGCTCCAGGCTTTCCCTTGCTCTCAGAAACCTGGGCTTCTTGAAGCTGGTCTTAGAATCACAGAATGCTTTGGATTGGAAGGGACCTTCGAAAATCATCTAGTCCAAACCCCTGCCATGGGCAGGGACATCTTCCACTAGATACGCCTCACCTTGAACACTTCCAGGGATGAGGCAGCCTCTCTGGGCAACCTACTCCAGGTGTCTCACCCCCTTCATCATAAAAAATTTCTTCTTTATGTCCAGTCTAAATCTCCCTCTTTTGTTTTAAAACCATCACCCCTTGTCCTCTTGCAGCAGGCCCTGCTAAAAAGTCTGTCCCCATCTTTCCTGTAGGCCCCCTGAAGTCCCAGAAGTCCACAAGGTCTCCCCAGAGGCTTCTCTTCTCTAAGCTCAACAACCCCAACTCTCTCAGCCTGGCCTCACAGCAGAGGTGCTTCAGGCCGCTGATCATTTCTGTGGCCTCCTCTGGACCTAGTCTAGACATGAAGGCTGAGGAAAGGAGACATTAAACATCTCACCCTGTCCTTCAGCATCAGGTCCTCTGCCTCACCCAGCAGCAGACTTACATTTTCCCTTTGCTGCTGATGTACTTGTAGAAGCCTTTCTTGTTGCCCATTGTGCCCATTTGCTTTTAATTCTTTTCTCTCCTGTAACATCCACACTGACGTGCTGAGGGAGACATGGGCGAGATCCTTGAGAGGAGGCAGTAAAGGCAGCAGGACCAGGCTCTTCTCAGTGGTGGCCAATGACAGGGCATGAGGCAATGGACACAAGCTGAAAACACAAGAAGTTTCACGTACCATAAGAAAAAAAGACCTTTACTATGAGGTTGACAGAGCACTGGCACAGGTTCCCAGGGAGGTTATGGAGTTGCTATCCTTAGAGACAGTCGAAACCCAACTGGACATGGGCCTGCCCAGCCTGCTTCTGGTGACCCAGGAGGTTGCACTTGATGATCTTGAAGGTCTCTTCCAACCAGAACAATTCTATGATTCTATAGTCCTGCTTGAGCACGGGGGTTTGGTCTCCAAAGGTTTTGCCAGCCTCGACTGTTCTGTGGTTCTGTTGCCAAACACTGAAAAGTATTTAATTAAAACACTCAAAATCAGCAAAATCTTAAAAACTTCTTGGTGTGACCTCTTGACATAACTTGATTATTCCTGCTTATATTGGCTAATTAATCATGGTTTCAAGCTTCAATTTTCTCAGTCATATTGACATTCATACATAATAGCGGATTGAAGGACTTCTCAGACCTTTGCTGAGATTGGGGTTCTTGCATTAGGTGCTACACAAAGATGTAGGAGGACAAAGTCCTTGTCATGACACTTGCCAAATAAAACTGGATAAAAGTAAGTGGAGACAGCGCACCATTGCTGCCTGTGTTGTGCATTTGTGTGGGCTGTGTTTGCTTACCTACTCCTGGGCACCTGTTGCCCTTTGAGCTGCCCTGCCACCTTCAGCCTGGCTTCCTGCTGCTGTTCCAGAAGGGTGTGGGTGAGCCATAGGTCCCACGTCTTCTCTGCCTGCTCTTTGGGCATCTCTAAGTACCGTATAGCAGCTGGAAAGGCACCCTAGATCATAGAATGATTTGGGTTAGAAGGGACCTTAAAGATCGTTTAGTCCAACCCCCCTGCAGGGAGCAGGGATATCTACAGCTAGAGCAGGTTACTCAGAACCCTAGCCAACCTCACCTGGAATGTTTCCAGCGATGGGGCACCAAACACCTCTCTGGGCAACCTGGGCCAGGGTCTCATTACTCTCACAGTGAAGAACTTCTTCATTACATCTAATCTAAATCTACCCTCTTTCAGTTTAAAGGTGTTATCCCTCATCCTATCACTGTAAGCACTTGTAAAAAGACCCTCTCTAGCTTTCTTCTAGGCCCCCTTTAGATACTGGAAGGCTGCTTTAAGGTCTCCCTGAAGCCTTCCCTTCTCCAGGTTGAACAACCCCAGATCTCTCAGCCTGTCCTCATGGGAGAGGTGCTCCAGCCAACCACATTTTGAGCTGAAGATGCAGTGCTGGCTGTAATGCTTTGCTAAGTAAGGCTTCTTCTATTAAAACAATTGCCTGGTGAAAATCTTGGAAGGCAGATAGGTGCAGCAGATGGGAGGCTTGGAGACTGCGGGTGCGTGTTTGAGGATTCAGCAAGCCAAGAAGAAGATAACATGTTCGTGGTAAGGTGCTCAGCCTGATTTGTAAGAAAATAAGTACATTCACCTTTCTCCCGAAGAAGGTGGAAGACCCTGTGAATCAAGGCAAAAGAAAAAGATCTTATGGAAAGGGACAAGTAGATGAGATCGTGGCTGTGTTTTGTCAGACAGCAGGCACAAGGCTCACCTTCAGTATCAGATACCTGCATTGATAGAGGTTTGCTTATCAATCCTGACATTACCATCGCGGATTATAGACGACTTCCAGGAGCTTGGAAAATAGCTGAAGGACAGAATCACAGAATGTGAAGAGTTGGAAGGGACCTCAAAAGATCATCGAGTCCAACCCCCTGGCCAATGCAGGATCTTCTAGAGTAGGTCACACAGGATCATGTCCAGGCGGGTTTTGAAGGTCTCCAGAGAAGGAGACTCCACAACCTCCCTGGGCAGCCTGTTCCAGTGCCCTGTCACCCTCTCTGTGAAAAAGGTCTTCCTCGCGTTTACCTGGAACCTCCTATGCTCCAGTTTGCACCCATGTGCTAGTGTTTCCCCATGAGCTGAGAAACAAAACCTCGGTTTTCCAAGGGAAGGGGCTTGTTAAGCTGGACTTGTGAAGAGCTTTAGACTCCTAACATGAAAGTGGTCTGAGACAAAGCAAATAAATAACTGCTTTTGGAAGAGACAGGGGAAATCTGCTCCCCTACACCAAGGTAGAATCGAGCGTACCTAAACCATTTCTCGTAGACATCTGAGTCATCTGTTCATACACAGGTGGTCGAAGGGGATCCCATGGCCGCCTTTGTTTCAGCTTCTGAACACTTGAGAAATTTTGCCTAATATCTGATCAAAATCTCCTTTGTTAGAACCACAGCTGATTTCTTTTGTTGCTCTTCTGCGCAGTGGCTGTGCAGAAGAATTAATAACTGATGCTTTTTTTAAGAGAAGTGGGTTGGTTTTGCCAGACTTCTAAGATGACTTCCCCCTCCTTCCTCCCAGTCTGTTTTTGGCTGTGGTTTCCCTCTTTCCCCACTGGACCAGACCAGTCTAGTTCCTGAGCATTTCATGGTGATTCCTTAATTTCCTGTCATTTTGGTTGTTCTGCAGCCTGTTGCTGGGTTTTTTTTTGTCTCAAGATCACAGTGCTAAGAGTTTAGAAACAATGCCAATGAAGCCTTTCCTTGCTATATGAAAAGATGTGGTTGACCTCCTGCCAAGCCGATCAAAGTCAACGCCATCTTTCTTCTTCCTTGTTGCAGCATTGATGTTTCGTGGCTGTTTGATGAGATGGGTTAAATTTAAGATTGACTAGGAAAAGGGGTGGAGAAGGACCTTGGAGTCCTGGGGGACAACAAGTTGTCCGTGAGCCAGCAATGGGCCCTGTGGCCAAGAAGGCTAGTGGTCTCCTGGGGTGCATTAAGAAGAGTGGGACCAGCATGACGGGGCAGGTTCTCCTCCCCCGCTACTCTGCCCTAAGGATACCACCTCAGGGGTATTGTGTCCAATGGTAGACTCCCCAGTTTAAGAGAAACAAGGAACTACTGGAGACAGTCCAGTTCCAAAGATACTGAGAGGACTGGAGCACCTCTGTGACAAGGAGAGGCTGAGAGCCCTGGCGCTATTTAGGCTGGAGAAGAAAAGACCAAGAGGGAATCTTCTCAGTGTCTAAAGAGCGTGCGTCAAGAAGATGGGGCCAGACTCTTGTCAGCGGTGCCCAGTGACAGAACTAGGGGCAGTGGGCACAAACCGGAACCCAGGAGGTTCCATCTGAACAGAAGGAGAAACTTCTTTGCTGTGAGGGTGCCAGAGCCTGGACCAGGCTGCCCAGAGAGGTTGTGGAGTCTCCTCTGGAGAGATTTCAAACCCTCCTGGACAATGCGATCCTGGGCAACCTGCTGTGGGTGACCCTGCTGGAGCAGGAGGATTGAACAAGATGTTCTGTAGAGGTCCCTTCCAACCCCTACCATGCTGAGATTCTGTGAAATAAGTTAGAGATGCCTCTCTTCAGGGACAGTAACAACCTCACCATGAGTCTGTCAGAGTGTTTGCACCTCCAGCTTCTCCCTTTTTGTCTTCCCTCCAGTCATCCACAATACTTAAATTATTTTTAGTCTACCATTGTGATTCAAGCAGTTAGTGGAGACAGTGATGAGGACCACACCGAGAGCTAGCCCTGATGGCCAATGGGAGAGGCTATCCTGGCATGGGAGTGGATCAATAACTCTTGGAAAATAATTTTTCAGCTAGTTGTGTGTCTGTCTGAATAGTGTTTATACCTAGACTAGTTGTGTTGTTTTTTTTCTCACTGTCCTTCTAAGAATGGAGTTTTTTATGTGTTTCAAAAAGAAAAAGACAATATATTTTTGGCATGCTGTTACTTGTGCTGAGGATGAGATTATCCTGCAAAATGGGTATATATCCCTGGGATACATCGCCAGGGAGGTTTTGTTTGGAAATGAGGAACAATTTCTTCCTCCAAGGGATGTCAAGGCCTGGCCCAGGCTGCCCAGGGCAGTGGTGGAGTACCCGTCCCTGGACAGGTTTCAAAGCCGTGGAGATGTGGTACTGAGGGACATGGTTTAGTGGTGATCTGGCAGTGCTGGGTTAACGGTTGGACTTGATCTTCGAGGTCTTTTCCAACCTAAATAATTCTATGATTCTGTAATATGGGAACTGGAGGGTGAGCTGGGAGTCTTTATGCAAAGAAACCGCAAGGAATGAGCCTGTTTCTGCTGGAGTTTCATGTCTTGTCTTGGGACCAGCCCTTCAGTACCCGATCTGGCAGCTCTGCAGGGTTGCATGTGAGTCTCTGGCAGCTCCAGGAGAGCACATGAGCTTTATTGTTTCTGTAGTGCTGCGCCTGAGCTGAAATGGTCTTCATGAGCCCAGAGAGCTTTGGCATTAAACCATATCTAGCAAAATTTCTTAACATGTTTTCATGATGTTAAGAGCTATTGCTCCTTGCCCCACTCCTTACAACTTCATCTTATACTGAGGTTCCTCCCTCTGATGCCTTCATACCACACTCCTACCTCGCCAGCCAGCTCTTCTCCTCCATTCTCCACAGAGGCATAAGGGCAGAACCTTTGCAGTGATTCCTACCCTCCTATTTTCTTGCTTTATTTTGCATTTCTGTCCAGATCAGAGTTTGGACAGTGTGGGAGGCAGCTCCTGTGTGAGCTGCTCAAAGGTACATGGCTGACCCCTGAGACAGTGCATCCTGCTAGTCCTGAATTACTCTGTCTTGGTCTCTAGAGCAGCTAAAATGCACCCTCACCCCCAAGAGATGAACTCGTATCATTACTTGTTTCTCCCTCATCCCCTGATTATCCTACCAATTGAGATTGGATTAATGCAAATTGTTCTTAAAATGTTGGTGTTAGTTTGTCGTCTGCCTATTGCCTCCTAGATGCTTGCTAATGAAGTTACAATTAGTTGTAGTACCCATTTGTGTATTGAAACCAAACCTGCTGGTTTAGTTTTCAAGGAGCTGCTTCTCCTCTTGTTCCCCTACTTCTCCGTGACCTTAAAGAAAAACCCTTTACTCCAGGAAGCCTTGAAGACAACCACAAATAGTTCAGAACTTACCAAGGTGGATTTTACCGGTTTTCTAAAGCCACCTCTTCTCTCTCTTGGTCTTGCGTCTTCAGCCAACATCTCCATCTTCCATCTTCCTTTATTCACAGCCTCTTCTCAGGAGTTGCTACCAGCAGGAACAAATCTTTTGTATTTATACCCAGTATGGCTTAAACAATTCCCATCTTTGCTGAGACTAGCTCTCAGCATACCATGCAGAGGCACTGACTAGTTCTTGGCTGTGTCCTCAAAGAAGTCTTTCCATTTACAGTTTATTGTATTCTTAAATAAATCCCTTTTAGCTTAAGTGGCTTTCATCTATTTATACTACTGTAGGACTTACAAATTTTATGAATTTTATAAATTCCATAAATTCCATTGTAAGACCTATATACTGTGCGTGCTTCGCGTGGAACCTGCAGCCTTGCATTCCATGTTAGCTGCCCATGGAAACCAGCCAAGAGAGATCATTTGTATGGATGAGGAACAGCGTTCAAGAGATTTCTTCCAAAATACTTTTCCTGTGTGCTTTTTCTGCCATCTTTATTTACTTCTTGTTTCTGTGCTCTGGCTTCTCACAGTACCGTGATCACAGTTAATTTTTGGTTAACACCAGAGCATCGCTCTTCTGAAGACTGAAGCTTCTACTGTGTCAGTTATTTCTCTGCACTCTTCCCATTAAGTGATGGGGTTTTTTGGTTTCTGCCTTGCTTTTAGTACACATCTAGATCCACTCTTTGGTGGGTTTGTGTGCCTCTTCCCAGACCGTCAAGCCAAGATTTTGAAAATGAAGAAGTGGAACAAGAGGTGTGGGGGAAAGCAGTGCTTTCTGTGCTGGGGGAGCCAGGTCGCTCCATTTGGAACATAAAACAAGAAAAATTAGGCAATTCTGCCCCTTTGCTCTGGTGAGACCCCCCCCACGCCTTGCAGTGCTGGGTCCAGCTCTGGAGTCCTCAGCACAGGAGAGACAGGGACCTGTTGGAGCGGGGACAGGGGAGGCCACAGCAATGATGGGAGGGCTGGAACCCCTCTGGTGTGAGGCCAGGCTGAGAGAATTGGGGTTGTTGAGTCTGGAGAAGCGAAGGCTCTGGGGAGACTTTCTTGTGGCCTTTTCATCATGGTCTGTAGTGACAGGACAAGGAGCAATGGCTTAAGACAGAAAGAGTAAGTTTAGATTGGACATAATCCAGGTATAGATTGAACAACCCAGACAGGTTGTGGATGCCCCATCCCTGGAAGCATTCCAGGTCAGTTTGGCTGGGGCTCTGAGCAACCTGCTCTAGTTGCAGATGTCCCTGCTTCCTGCAGGGCAGTTGGTCTAGATGAGCTGTAAAGATCCCTTGCAACCGATTTTATGATGGTGAGGAAGGAAACTTTATGATGAGGGTGGTGAGACACTGGAGCAAGTTGCCCAAAGAAGTTGTGGATTCCACATCATTGCAAGTGTTCAAGGTCAAGTTGAACAGGATTTTGAAGAACCTGGTCGAATGGAAGCTCATTGAATCGTGGAATCATTTGAATGGGAAGAGGCCTTTAAGATCGTAGAGTCCACCTGTAAACCGAACACTGCCAAGTCTGCCTGTGCCAGAGGAGTTGGACTAGATGATCTTCAAAAGTCCCTTCCAACCCAAACCATTCTGTGATTCTGTGAAAGTCTGTTGGGAAGACTTGTCTCAGAGAAATTACTGAAATTATTGGTACCAGCCTAATTTGGATGTGGCCAGTGAGGGAGAAATGACAGTATTAACCACATTAATGTTTTTCTGGTGTCATCTGCTTTAGCTGGAGCTCCAGGCTCAGAACTACATTAAATCTATTTTTGTCCTATTTGGCTGTGAATGAGAACTATTCAGGACACAGTTGTGGTAAAGGAGCTGATTTGGGGTGAAAAAACTTTTTTGGAGGGTTGCGTGTTTTTTTCATCTTAGCTTGACTCAGTTTCGACCTTTTGTTTTCTGTGACCACAGGTGCCTGTGTTAGGGCAGGAAAAGGGGGCTGGTGATGCCATATGTTGTCCTGCCAGTGTGTGACGGTCCAAAGTCTTCTTACAGCTCCAACCTTACTGATTCTTCCACTTATGAAAAAGTTGCAGAGTTGCGGCGAAAATGTTCTGCGTTTTAATTTCTTGTTTTCAAATATACCCTGATGCACCGATGATGAGGTTTATGTATTCATATATATAAATATATATATAGTTGAGGGCTGGAGCCCCTCTGCTGTGAGGCCTGGCTGAGAGAGTCGGGGTTGTTCAGCCTGGAGAAGAGAAGGCTCTGGGGAGACCTTCTTGTGGCCTTTCAGTCCTTAAAGGGGGCCTGTCAGAAAGATGGGAACAGATTTTTTTAACGAGGCCTGTTGTGACAGGACAAGGGGTTTTAAACTAAAAGAGGGAAATTTAGACTGGAGAAAAGGAAGAAACATTTTACACTGAAGATGGTGAGATCCTGGCCCAGGTTGCCCAGAGAGGTGGTCGATGCCCCATCCCTGGAAACATTCCAGGTGTGGTTGGCCAGGGCTCTGAGCACTCTGCTCTAGCTGTAGATGTCCCTGCTCCCTGCAGGGGGGTTGGACTAGATGACCTTGAAAGGTCCCTTCCAACCCAAACCGTTCTATGATTCCGTAATTCAATGATCCTATATATATGAATAGGAATCATCGGCATTATCTTCATGTAATTTAGGTAACATCCTTTTAAAATACTGGAGTAACTATTTTTGCTGGAGAGCGGTTTCCAAACCTTTCCTTAGTCAGAAAACTTCCAACTTCTTGTTTTGTGTTTTGAAAATATGAAGGTCTCATCTTCATCTGCAAGTATAAACACTAACAGCTGGAAGTTAAAAGGGAAAACAATGAAAACCTCAAGGTTTTGATTATCCCTACAGGAATAAAGGGAGAAGGAAGCTACAAAGTCTGCTGAAAGTTTCTAGGGGTGAGGGGGATTTGCAGACATGGGTGACACAGCTTTGACTTGGCAGATGACACCGGTTTGGCAAGACCTGGGAGCTTCTGAACAACAGACATGGATGGAACTGAAGGGTTTCTGATTCGAGTTCAACTTATTTTTATTCAGCCCGTGTTATTGAATTCACCAGATGGACGTTTCTGAATCTTTTGCCAATAAGTATGAAATCTGCTGGTCAGGAGCGTCGATTGACGGTGGCGGTGTGTAATGAGCACGTCTGTGCTAACGGCTGAAGGACGGAGTTGTTCAAGGGGATGGAGGCTACAAGTCATATGCCTCTTACAAAGAGGACCAGTGTTAAATAATGAGAAAATCATCTATCCTCTCAAATAGTGCAGAAATCAATTGTTTTTTTTCCAAGATTGAGCACAATAGCGTGAAACTCTTGTCTGCCAGCACAAAAGAGCAGGATGCTTGGTTTGATCGTGCTGCTGCGACTATTTCAGTTCCGTCACACTACTTGGAAGGAACATCCCAGTGCCAGCCTTCCCAGCAGTCCTGAGTCAGCTTCACTGAGAAACCATTTGTTGACCCATAGATAACTTGAGAGGAAGAGCAAGCAAGAGTTTGGCTATAAAATCAAGTGAAAGGCCTTTTCTTCCACCATCTTACTGATTTTGTTGTTGTCCTAGGCCATAGCACACATGGAAACAAGCAAGCAGCCTTAGCCTGGATGTGAACATCAGAATTAGCACCAGGAGGTGTACTGGAGGGACACATGTGATGCTCTGATCATCTCGCCTTCATCCCCAGCTACATCCCTGTGTGAGGACCTGTCTGGTTTGATTTGCAGCGGTTCTGTGCTGATGGGAGCACCCTTGGCTGGGGACAGCCACTATGCAACATCAGTCTATCCCAGACACTGCAATGGGGTGTTGTAAAAACCCCATTTGACCTACTGGAAAGCAGCTTCATGGAGAAGGACTTGGGAGTCCTGGGGGAGAAGTTCAACATGAGCCAGCTGTGTGCTCTTGTGGCCAAGAAGGCCAGTGGTCTTCTGGGGAGCATTAACAAGAGTGTGACCAACAGGTCAAGGGAGCCACATGAGCCACTTGTGTGCTGTTGTGGCCAAGAAGGCAAATGGTCTCCTGGGACCACTAAGAAGAATGTGGCCAGCATGTCAAGGGAAGTTCTCCTCTCCCTAGTGAGACCATCTCTGGAGTGCTGGGTCCAGTGCTGGGACCCCAATTTAAGAAAGACAAGGAACTACTGGAGAAAGTCAAGTGGAGGCTATGAAGATGCTGAGGGGACTGGAGCATCTCTGTGCTGAGGAAAGGCTGAGAGCCCTGGGGCTATTTAGCCTGGAGAAGACTAAGATGGATCTTCTCAATGCTCATCAACAGCTAAAGGGTGGGGTGAAGAAGATGGGACCATTCTCTTGACAGTGGTGCCCAGCAACAGGATAAGGGACAGTGGGCACAAACTGGAACCCAGGAGGTCCCATCTGAACAGGAGGAGAAACTTGTTTCCTGTGAGGGCGCGAGAGCCTGGCCCTGGCTGCCAAGAGAGGTTGTGGAGTCTCCTTCTCTGGAGAGATTCCAACTCTACCCGGACAATGCGATCCTGTGCAACGTGCTGTGGGTGATCCTGCTGGAGCAGGGGGGCTGGATGAGATGATCTCCAGAGGTGCCTTCCAACCGCTGCCATACTGGGATTCTATGAAACATAGATATACAGCTGTATGTACATTTTTGTTTTCATGTCTTCTACACAGAGTTAGAAATTTGAGGTCTTGTCTTGTTTGACCCCTCTGACAAGTTGGTGCGTAACAATACTGTAGACAAAATTGCCTCTGCCTGGTGTTGGACCTCTTTATCTAAAGCAGCACAACATTATAGATAAACATTGCTCCATTATTTGAATTCTCTTCTTGTGGAACCCATGTCAGCAAGGAAACAGTTGATGTGACGTGTCTTCGCTGCTGCACGTTGCCCTCGGCTTAGCTTGTACACTTTTATTACCCTGGAGGGGAAAAAAAAAGGTACACCTTTTTAGCTCTGAAGATAAGGTCTGAGACAAGCCTTAAACATTCAGAAGTAATTGAAGTTTGCTGCAGGCACGTTACAGTCTGCTGTTGCTCTTGGGACTGTCTCCGTGGAAGTTCAGCTTGATAAAATTCACAAAGACCTGGAACTGCTCAAGGACACAATGGAAAAAAAACACGTTGAGCAGCCAGGGGAAGGTTTCCAACGTGGCCAGTTGCAGGCACAGAAGCGGGAGCGAGGAATGCTGCCTGGCCTCCCCAGCATCGCCGCCGCTCAAGGTTTTTATCACACTTTTTGGATGTTTTCCTTTAAAAACAAGCCTGGCTCGCGCAGGCGTACGAGTAAGAATAGCAGCTCTTTTATTTATTTATTTATGTATTTTTAAAACCTTATAATCTATATCTTGATGTTCAAGAGATTCCCCCCCCCCCCCC
>VWZK01008079.1:130422-174063 GCA_013396935.1 Baryphthengus martii
AAATCCCCCCCCCCCCCCCTTTCAAAGGAAGTATTAAAGAAATACTTTGTGATTGTGATTAAAGAAATACTGTTCAGTTCTGGCGTTGGCAGCGTTCCTGCTCCGGAGCTCCCTGAGCAGCAAGCTCCAGAGTTTGCACTCGCACTCACTGGTGGGGTGGGGGTGAAGTTACAGGTCTTTCCTCTAAAAACTTTAAAAGCAAACCGGTGGAAGACAGGACAGGTGAAAGCAGGATTTGGATAGTCTTTTAGTGGCGTGTTTTGGCACCGGGGCTGTGACTTGTCCCCAGGGAGGAGGCAAACGCAGCCGTGAACTGGGGGGATGCCCCCTGGGGCAGCCAGCCGTGGGCAGCTGGGCGTTTGATTTATTTACCCCACCGTGAACTTTTAATTTTGAGCCAATGTGTTTGAGGAATTAAAATGCTTCCTAAACAAAATAGGCGGTGGAGCTGCCAGTTTATATGCCTTAATTCTAGAGAGCTGGGAAAAGGAAATACCACCCTTGTTTCCTCCTTGCTGGTATCCATTTCATCTGTAGCACACTGGGGTAATGAGCTGTGGTGCTGGGGTGCGGATACAAGCTGAGCCAGGACACTTGTTCGGGGGTTGTTTTATTCTGGTTGTTCCCTTTTCCATCCGAGCTCCTCCGACTGTAGTGCAACTTGTCCAGACTTGCCCTCCACAGAAGCAGGAGGGAGCTTTGAGGCCGACATAAAGAAGGGAATCGTTTGGGGAGTAGCAAACTCCAGGGACGGAGGTTAAACTGTAAGCTCCTGCCAACAGGCTTTTGGTTTTTGAATTCCCGAGGGGGAAGGAAGGAAGCGGGAGCAGGATGGGGAATTCCTGCCGGACGGAGCAGCCCACCCAGCCAGCTTCGAAATAATGACCTCGGGGAGCACATTGCAAGCAGAATAAAAGCTGTGCTTGCTCCGGGCTGGTGGGACAGCGCTGGAAACGGTTGCAAAGGTGAAGAGTATGTGGAGAAGGAGAAGGAAGTACACTGTTTGTATAGAAAATAGCGTTCTCCGTGTGTTCATTTAAACGGCAGAAGGGCACGGGTGTGAATTCGAGGTGTGTGGCAGCTCTCAGCCTGTGTTTGTTGGGTGTCTGGCTGGAGCAGACGCTTAAAACCTGGTTTTCTTTCCAGCACTCAGATTCCCTGTGACATCTCAGGGCTGTTACTTTAACTGCTGTGTTTACGTCCTCCTAATTACTCCCCTGATTGCTTAACTGCTTGTCAAGAACTCTTGAGAATCTCAAAAGAAGCTGTAGAAGTGCAAAATGGTGTTGCTTGTCCAGCGTTCCTCCCCTGCCCCGGTCATTTCTGTGAGTTAAACAGGGCTCTGATGGCAGCAGTATTGTAATATGAACATACCTGCTTGAAAAAAACAACTGTGGAACCTCTTGGGCAGTGGGTGGAGAACTTACCCTTTCTGGGAAATAATGGGCAACCCCAGTCATTTGCACTAAAAAGTATTTCCTTTTTTTTTTTCTTCCTTCTCTTTTCAGACTTTATATTCAGAGCACCCATTAAATTAAGCAAACCGGGGGAACTCCGAGAAGAATATGAAAGCCAGCTAAGGAAGGTATGATATATTTGTATAATTGCGGGTTTTCTTCCAGAATAACCTGGATTTCCTGCAGGAATGCCATCCTACCTATAAGGAAACTCGAAGAGCTTTTTGTTCCTGCTCTATAACAAAGGTCATTTATTCCCCTTTACGCCGTTCAGACGGTTCAGGAAAATGTTGGCAGTGATCGAGCGTGTAGAAGCCAAATTCTGTTGTCTTAGGCTGCCTTCCAGAATGTGGAAATGGACCTTCCTTGGTGGACCTTGAGCGACTGGTTGGTCGTACAGGGTTTATTAGAGGATCAGTATTTGTGGATGTAATTCCATAAAGGCTTGTGCAGCATAAGACATCTCCTGCAGTAACAGTTTCCTTCTCAGAAACAATCTATTCCAAACTTTTTGTCTTAGGCAGCAAAAAAAATTGTCATTTGAAGACAAAAAAAATGAGAAGGAAAAAAAAGCTTTTCAGCTGTTTTGGAATTAAGGTCTGGGAAAACATTTTCTACATTTAAAAATGGATTTTTTTCTTAATCTCAATCACTGAAGTATCTCTCCAGTGGCTGGTGATTTATGGAATTTGGCTGCTTTGTAAGTGAGAAGCATTACAGTAAAAGCAATGACAGCTACAGCCGAGTGGAAAATAATTTCCATTGACACCCCTCTCATGAGAGTCACTTGAAACTTGCTAAACCATTCACATTGCCACTCGTAGCGCTGACTTCTGTTGTCCCAGGTCCTCTGTCGGGACCTGCTCCCCATCTTGCTGAAGTAACGTGGACTCTGCCCTGCTGCTGGTGTTTCTGTCAATAGATTTACTCACTGACTTGGGACCTTGGTCTCTGTGGTGGTGCTTTGCTTTGAGATGGGTCCAAGCTCTCACTGGTTAGTAGGGAATAGGAGGGCAGGGAGGGTTCGTTATTGAAGAGTTTTCTGTGGGTTTTCACTTGAAGTTCTCGATGACTGTAGAAAGGGTTGGGAAGCTGATGTGTAATTAGAAAAACAACCTTGTCTACTGAGTGATGCTAAGTAGGGAAATGCTGCTTAGAATATATTTACAGTAAATAAATAATCCGTGAAATGCATATATGTGAGCAGACAAAGAATCACAGAATCACAGAATGGCAAGGACTGGAAGGGACCTCTGGAGATCGTCTTGTCCAGCTCCCCTGCTCCAGCAGGATCACCCACAGCACGTTGCACAGGATCGCATTGTCCGGGTAGAGTTGGAATCTCTCCAGAGAAGGAGACTCCACAACCTCTCTTGGCAGCCAGGGCCAGGCTCTGGCACCCTCACAGCAAAGAGTTTTCTTCTCCTGTTCAGATGGAACCTCCTGGGTTCAAATTTGTGCCTGTTGCCCCTTGTCCTGTCACTGGGCACCACTGACAAGAGTCTGGCCCCATCCTCTTGATCCCTGACCTTGAGATACTGATGAGCATTGATTCCTTCTCAATCTTCCCGCCTCCAGACTAAACAACCCCAGGGCTCTCAGCCTTTCCTCAGCACAGAGATGCTCCAGTCCCCTCAGCATCTTTGGAGCCTCTGCTGGACTCTATAATAGTTCCCTGTTTCTCTTGAACCGAGGAGCCCAGAACTGCACCCAGTACACCAGAGGTGACCTCCCTAGGGCAGAGTAGAGGCAGAGGAGAACCTCCCTCGACCTGGTGGCCCCGTTCTTCTTCCTGTACCCCAGGAGACCGTTGGCCTTCTTGGCCACGAGGGCCCGTTACTGACTCATGGGCAACTTGTTGTCCGCCAGGACTCCCAGGTCCTTCACTGCAGAGCTGCTTCCCAGCAGGTCACCTCTACCCTGTACTGGTGCAGGGGGTTATTCCTCTGCGGGTTCAGGACCCATCACTTGTCCTGGTTGAACTTCATGATGTTTCTCTCTGCCCAACTGTCCAGCCTGTTCAGGTCTTTCTGGACGGCAGCTCAGCTCTGGTGTGTCAGCCACTCCTCCCAGTTTTGTATCGTCAGAAAAAATGTGGAAAGGTCTTCTCTCCTGCCTCTCTTTGTGTGGAATTAGCAGTGACACTGATGTGCAGTGTCACTGGATGTTACTGGGATAACTTTGACTGAACTGTGACCTTCCATTAATTGATCTGGAGAAACGCAAACTCTTCTCTGGTCCAGGTGTCTTTTACTTGGTAGACAAGCACATCATATGCCTAAAGTCCTGTGACTTGTGGCATTTTTAGCAACGGTGAGACACTTTGGTGAGGAGCAGTTGGATTAGGCAGCACTGTAAGACTTCAATGCACAGAAATCTTGTTCATATAAAAATCTAGTTTATTAATTAACTGAAATGTGCATCACTGTGCTTAGCAATTTGATTTCTTTTTCAGTAACCTTCAGGATTAATATACTCACGGTATCTTTGGCTTAAAGAAGAAATAAAGGTTTTCACGTAGGTGTTAACTGAAAACCTTGCTCGGGTTTTCTAAATCTCTCCATAATAGCGAGTGGGAGACTTTCCATGGTGATACTGGAGCTAACTCACCATTGATCCTGCCAGACTCGTTGCTTGATGTTTTCAATCCAGCTGCACGGCCAGAATTCCCTGGGTGTCCAGAGGAGCAGGAACTGCCTGAGTTCACTGAGGCAGGATCGTAGCAGTTCTTCCAAATGCCTCCAGACTGGTGGCTGTCTGGATCTTCTGGAAGGATTAAAAACCGTCTTCTCTCCCATGGTCCATAAAACTTTTATAAGACCATTGTATCCTTGCAGGACAAAGTGGATACTCTGTCACCATTAGTTAATCCTGATTGCTTTGTTACCGGCTTTAAATATTATATATAAAGTTCCAGTAAGCAGATTTGAAACGTCGTCAGACTGCAGCTGAAGAGGATTTTGCATCTACTGCTTGACTTCAGCGAAAAGATACCATGTGCGGTCGAGTGCCAACACTTCCCACTTCCCCACCAGGCAAAAGGAAAGACTTCAACATGTTTCTGGCGTTTTGGGCATGTTTTTATCTTGTTCCTGTTCAGCTTGCTGCCTTCCCCTTTTTGCTCACAGGCAGATGGGAGAGAGGTTTCTTTCTCCTAATGACTTAAACTCACTTCTTATGAACCTCGTCTGAAAGAGGTGGTGGTGGGGATTCTCTGAATCATAATCTTCCAGGAAAGATCACTGTAGTTTTGCTGACAAATGATGCACTCGTGCTTTTTCCTTATTCCAGGCAAAACTGTGACTGTTGCCACTTAGTGAGAGTTTCTTGGTGTCTCTGAACTTCTGAATGAGGCAGGAGGAGACGAGAACTCAGGTTTGGGAATCAAAGCTTGTATGTAACTGGGCTTCCCTCTTGTGTCTCGAGGCAAGAGGTTCCACATCTCAGCGTCGCTGCCTGTGGAGTGGGGATACCCCGTGCTGGCTTTCCTCCTGGCAAAGGCAGAGGAGTGTTTAAAAGCTTTTAGATTTCCCAGATGCGAGTTGCTTTATAAATCCTAGCTCTTGTCCTGCTTTCCCAGCCTTTTGCAGTTGAAAACAAAGCAGTTACCATAATTACATACTGAAGAATTTTTATTTGAAGTGGATAATCTCGTAGCATAATTTTCTCAGCTGCCTTTCAGCAGGAGATGAAACGTTTGCTGCCTGGGCAGGATAGCAAGATATTTTTTTACACGCTCTTTTACACGGTGCGCTTGGTGCTCTTACATTTCAGATTTTTCCAAAGGAGGATATCGTTTCTGGGTACTAAAACCCAAACTCATCCTGTTAAACTGTCTTTCTACCACAAGCAGTCTAGTGCTTGTAATCACGCGCAATCAGGAGGGAAACTCCTACCTGAGGCTTGTGCTGACATGCAGCTTTCCGGCAGCATGGGTACACGGAGCAGGCTCGGGGAGTGAGCGAGCAAACCTGGACTGTTTATGGAACGAAGAGAAGATGTCAAACGTGAGTTTATCGAATTTTTGGAAATGAATGTTAGTATCCAGCCTGGTGTTCCTGAAATTCTCATTTCTTGAGCAGTTCTGGAGTAAAAACTGAGCGATTGCTTGTACAGCACTTTTTGCCCTGCGATTCCAGTGTCTGAAGGAACCACTGACAGGTTAAAATGTGTTTTCTGACAGTCCCTGACGGTCCCGCACCCAGCATTGCAGAGATGCTACTCAGATAATGTGAAATACTTCTCTCAGGGTAAATGTTTCACACCAGCTTGTTTAAATTTCTAGTCCTCATGTCCCGGCACAGCATTGCCACGTTTGTAAGTAAATTCTCTGGGTGATAATTTACATCAGGTTACTTAAAATGGGGGGGGGTGTTAATTAGTACAGATTTTATCATTAGAATATGCTTTTGTTTGCAACCTGAGTTCTGTACCTAAATTTCTTTTTCTATCCTGTTAATTAGGATTAGGTTCCTGTTGCTTTTTTCGCCGGTCACTGTCAGCAGAGCTTGTGCTTGCACCTCCCATTAACTGTGCCATGGGTTTACCCCAAATCCTTAAATATTCCTGTATGTTGTTACATATGCTTCTGGCTTTAGATCTGGGAATTGAGTATAATTGTGTAAGTTAGCCAAAAAAGTGAAGATTTCTATATAGCTTTCTTCCATGTGAGAAGTACGGAAGGGACAGAAGTGTTGGGCAGTATTTCAGCTGGCTCAAAAAATCAATCTGTGTGATAAATCTTGATGTGAACTTGTTTGTCAGATACTTAAAAAAAAGGCTCCTTAAAGCACAGAAATGTTGTTCATGAAACATACAGCAGACTATTCATCACGTCTCCGTCATGTGGCCATAATCTATATTAGTCAGACACTGTGTGGTAGTTATTGTTTGAGATTATTAATAGTTCAGGAATTTAAAGATACATCTTAAAACAACTCTAAATGAAAAGTCAAACTAGTCTTTGGAAACATTTGCTAAAGACTCACAATCAGCCAAACAGTGGGTTTTGTCCTGTTTTCTGCTTTCTCTCCTCTCAGCTCTCTCTTCATTGCTTCTGAGGGTTCAGATTCAGTAAGATTTGGGTTCTTCCCAGTCTGAAAATCTTGATTGGCTTTTCATGTAATGCATTTTGTGGACCCTATTTTCTTTGTCATCCACATGTGCGTGCTTTTTTTTTCTTTCCCTGCCTTTGACAGGGGAAGAAAAAATACTACATGTTTTTGGAAGTGTAAGGAGTTGTTGCAACGTCACCCGCTGCCGTTACGTGCAGTGCTGCAGGATCAGTGCTTGAGCTGCCTGCAGATGCCTTGAGCTTTACTGAAGGGCACCAGGTCCTGCGGCATTGCTCTCCTAGGAGGCAAGGGGGACATTGCGACGGTGTGAGAAGATAGGAGGGAACGTAACAAGGCGGCTTCTTAAACACCTGAGATGCCTACGCTCAAATAGGAGGAATAAACAGAAGTATTTGAATTCCTAGTGCTTAGCCATAGCTGTGATTCATCAGCATGATGGAGATCTGTCAAATAAAGGTCAGGTTTGTTGTCCCAGATGAAGATAACTTATTCACAGAGGTTGGGTGAAGGAAGGAGGGAGGACCTGGTATATGTACATACATATGTAGGCTATTCATGGCCTACATTTAAGCCTGAAGTTGAGGAAGAGGTGAGAGAGAAGCTGGGTGAACGGCTGGGTACTGAGTGAGAAGGGAGCTGGATGATGTTCTCCTGGACAGGAATGATTGGATGGTGTTACTTAAGTACATAGTGCAGAGCCTGTTCGTCAGGAAAAGATGGTGGAAAGGAGGAAAAAAGGGGGTTTTGAGTGGCAGGTCCGCAGAAAGGAGGTCCTGGCAGAAATGCAGAGTTTGATTCCTTAGGTAAGGGGGAGCAACATAACGCATCAGGACAAGCAGCCTGTCAGAGTTGTGGATTGTGGTGGAGATAGTTCTTTGGTTTGTAGAATCATAGAATGGTTTGGGTTGGAAGGGACCTTCAAGATCATCTAGCTCCAACCCTTCTGCCGTGTGCAGGGACATCTCCCACTAGACCACGTTGTGCAAAGCTCCATCTAACCTGACCGTGAACACTTCCAAGGATGGAGCATCCACAACATCTCTGGGCAACCTGTGCCAGGGTCTCGCCACCCTCACCCTTTCAGGAAGAAAGAAATACCTGCAGGGAGAGCCAGGCCAGGAGCTTGTGGGCACTAAAGTCGAACTTAGTTGGTTGAAAGGGATTCCTAAGTGATGAGTTGTGCTTTGTGGAGGGAAGGAAGGAAAGTGTTTGCACTTCTCTGAAATCCACTTTTCTTATTACTGGACTTCCATCAGCTGAAGAATGAGTAGAGAGTCTTCTGAAAAGATAAAAGAGTATGTGGGGCTCGCAGTTCATGGAAGAGACATAGCAGTGGTGGAATCCCCATCCCTGGAGGGGTTTCAAATTCACGGAGATGTAGTGCTGAGGGACATGGTTTAATGGTGGCATGGCAGTGCTGGGTTAGCAGTTGTTCTTGATGATTTTAAAAGTCTCTTCCAACCAGAGTGACTCTATGTTTCTACTTTTGTAGAGTGCATGAATGTGAAGGCATTGTAGAAGCAAACCAGTCTTCACATTATTGCAAGAAAGATTCAGTGGCTCTACTCTAGAGTAGAGAAATGAAGACAGAAAATTAAATTATGTGGCCAGGTGCTTGGAGAATCACTTGTTGGCAATCAGGTGTAGGGCTTAAAACATTTTAAATATGCAGTCTCTTTTGTCATTATTTCCAGCTGAGAGAAGAAAAACTACAAGAAGAAAAGCCTTCTGAGGATCTGGTTCACAAGTTTATTCTAGATGACATGGAAGTAGGAAAAAGAAAAATGGAAGAACAGCAGAAAAAAGATGAATCTGTAGCGCTTAAAGTGAACCAGGAGTATGTAAGTAAGCTTGTGCTTGTCTTTCCTACCCACATCATAGACTGACTGGTGCTGCTAAGACTCAGGCCTGCAACAAGAACAAGACCGTGACTAGCGGGGCATCTCCTATTCCTGCCTGTTGGAACTGGGAGCTTTCATCCTTTGACAGAGGGAGCTGTCTGGAATTAGTTGATTGACTTCTTTATAGCCCTTGAAGGCTGTGAGATAATAGCTGATAAAGACCCATGTTAGTGAGAACTGTCATCTTAGGTTTGTTAAGACTGCAGATGTTCTTCTAGGAATTTCTGTCCCCACTTTTACCCAGTGTACTTGTGACTGAAGGTGCAGCTCTTCGAAACATAACAGATAAATCTCCAGAGGTACCTGCTCTGCTTTGTTTGTCCTTGGTCTTCAGTCACACAGAATCACAGAATCACAGGATGTCTTTGGTTGGAAGAGACTTTCAAGATCATCTAGTCCAACCTTCAACCAAACACTGCAGCTCACCACTAAACCATGTCCCTAAGCACCAGGTCCACACTCTGTTTTAATACCTCCAGGGATGGTGACTCCACCACTGCCCTGGGGAAACTATTCCAGTCTTTAATAACCCTTTCAGTGAAGAAATGTTTCCTAATGTCCAGTCTAAACCTCCCCTGACACATCTTGCATCCATTACCTCTGGTCCTGTCATATGCCACCAGGGAGAAGAGGCTATCCCCCTCCTCGCTCCAGCCCCATTTCAGGTAGTTGTAGAGAGCGATAAGGTCTCCCCTCAGCTTCCTCTTCTCCAGACTAAACAACCCCAGCTCCCTCAGCCACTTGTTGTAGGACTTGTGCTCCAGGCCCTTCATGAGCCTCGTTGCCCTTCTCTGGACACGCTCCAGCACTTCCATATCCTTCTTATAGTGAGGGGCCCAGAACTGAACACAGTAATCAAGGTGTGGCCTCACCAGTGCCAAGTACAGGGGGACAATCACCTTTCTATTCCTGCCAACATATATATGCGTTTCGATGAACATTTCTCCATGGGTCTTCTACAATGTGGGTGTACTATACCGTAGTCCAACAGATTCTGCAAGTGGAATTTTGCCTGTTTCTCATTTCAGTTGTGAAACTCGGCAGAAGACACTCCTAAGATTTGAAGACTGATAGGCTGGGTACTGAGTAGTGTCTCATAGATCTTTCTTGTAGGATTTTCTCACATTTCAGTAAATTAACTTTCTCCGATGAGTGACAGCTACATACAGGAGCTGTGTGTTTATTTTTTGCATTATTTATGCTTTCGAGGCTAGCCTCTGAGCATGTGTAGTTGCTGGCAGGTTGTGTTCTCAGTTTACATTCTCTAGGTGTAATGAGGACAGGGACTTTTGGAATCTTTAGTATCGTTGCCAGAAAGAGCTTTGTTTTCCAAGTGATTCTTTTTGTTGTACGTGTCAGCTAATTCTTCCTTGATTGACTTCAGTTTCCTGAGCGTCTGTCGGATTCAGAGAATGAAGAACCGTTCCAGGGCAAGCAAACGCATCGCTCGGCTTTTGTGTCCAAGACCAGTGCCTACTCCTTTGCTTTCCTTTCAGGGTAAGATGCTGAGACTTTGTTCAAGCTGATTAATGTCTGTTAAAGATGTTCAGATGACTGTTGTTCTAAACATACCTGAGACGTTTTAAATTTAATTAAAACGGTTGTTCCAATCCAAAATAAGAATAGCCTTTCTGGAATTTTAGAACAGACCGTTTGGTAGAATATAGTGTCTGTCTGATTACCTCCTACTTGTTACAAAATCCTGGGAGCTAACGAAGTTAGCCTTGATCCCACGAAGCAGAAAAATCATTGCCTGTAGATAAAAGTGGAGAAATCATTACACACAGGATCACAGAATGTTAGGGATTGGAAGGGACCTCAAAGGATCNAAAATACAAAATTCTGAGTGATGAACTCAGGAGTGCCGGATCCTTCTCCAACAGACAGAGTAAGAGAGAGCGTCAGCCCCGAGCACCTTATCGATGAGAGCTGTTGCACGATACAGTGGGAGTGGCTGAGTAACTAAGTGCGAGAGGGGATTCCCATAGAGGTGCCACGAGCTCTGACCTCGAGTAGTTATAAGCCGTAGGGGGAGGCGTCAGTGTGTTGAGCGTGGAGCCCTTGAACACAAGCCTGCGGCAGATCCATGATTCTTGGATCCCTTTACCCTGAGGGCATAGGAGGCATCTCTTAGAGCCGGGCGCTGCCAAGGCTGATGCCTCCCCCACAAGCAGCTGCCGCCAGGGCTGTTGGGCTGGTTGTTCCTAAGGTCGTGAACAATCTCTTGTTTTCACCCGTCTGCTTTTCAGGAACCTCACCGCCAAGGTGGAAAGGAGTCGGAGCTGCAACGACACCGTTCAGGAGAGATCAAAGAGCAGACAGAGATCAGCCCCAGCCAACAAAACAAAGGTACCGACCGCATCTGGAAACACAAGGTTTCTGTGTGTAAATGTCCTTATCTGAGGTTACACAGCGCCGGTAATCTGGGGATATAAAATAAATACTGTGTTTGTGGTGCCGCTGGTGCTGCCTTATCACCATGGGGCCAATCATTTCCTCACAGCTCACAATAAAAACCTGCTAGGTTAGAAATCACTAAGCAGAAAAGCAGACGGCCTGTTGAGTTGTTTGCCAGCGTTGGTGGGTAATAGGAAGTTGGAAAGGTACTCATCACGCTTTTGTTCTGTAATTAATTTTCTTTTCAAGGCTGAATCCTCAGCTGATTGAAGAAAAATCTTTTACAAGTTCAGGAAAAAAATCATAGAATTGTCCTGGTTGGAAGAGGCTTTTATGATCATCAAGTCCAACCATTAACCACTAAACCATATCCATGAGCACCACATCTCCATGGCTTTGAAACCCCTCCAGGAATGGGGACACCACCACTGCCCTGGGCAGCCTGGGCCAGGCCTTGACAACCTTTTTGCAGGGAAGAAATTGTACTTCTATGTCCAACCTAAACCTCCCTTGTCCTGTTGCTTGTTCCTTGGGAGAAGAGACCGACTCCGACCTGTCTCCACCCTCCCTGCAGGGAGTTCTTGAAAGCAAGAAGGTCTCCTTCCTTCTTCTCCCCTGAGTCTCCTTTTCTCCAGGCTCAACAAGACCAGTTCCCTCAGCTGCTTCTCAAAAGACTTGTGCTCTAGACTCTTTCACTCTTCCTCCTCCTTTAAATCCAGTTCTTTCCAAAGCTTTTTAAGCAGAGTCAAACTCCTTGCTGTCCTGACATTAGGATAATTCTTTCACATTCCAGATATAGCAACATTATGGGATGGTATTGCAGATGACCAGAAGCGTTGCTCTTAACACTCTGCTAGAAGCTGTCTTGGGCAGCGTCCAGTGTGTGATCTGGGACCGCTCATCAAGGTGGTTTCACCAGTCTGCCTCAGGCACATAAACACCTTTTCTCATGATGTTTTGCAGCACAGTGTATTAAACCTGGGCCAAGTGTTTATTCTTTCTCTCCTATGGCTCAATAGGGAGCAAAAAATCCTGTGGAGATCATTTCCCTTGAAGAGCGTGGCTTCCTTCAGCCAGGGTGGTTGGTGCAGTGCTTCTTGGCTACTCCTTGTCGGCTTGCTTCAAGCATTTTGCCGTCAGAGTGGTTGCCAGTTGTGGCAAGAGCAGCTCTTCTACTGAAATAAATTTGAGACTCAGATTGTGCTGGACTCTGGTGTCCTCTGCTTATGTTTTATATTGGCCATGAAAGGTGCTGTAAACAGCAGAGGCTGCCATGGCTGTTCCAGAGAGCTCTCCAGCTCATCTGCTGCAGGAGCTGGGTTGTAGCCACACATTCCCCTGTTCTCCTCCTGCATGCTTGTCCATATTCTTCTCCATGACCATCTTTCTGAGCTGTGGTGCCTTGCCTTGCCTTGCAGGTGCCACCGGTCACCAGCATGTCAGCGCCGCTGCTCGGAGTTCTGTCGTCCACCCAAAACAACCGCTGCCTCTCTGCCCCGGACCTGACAGCAGAGAAGCGCCTGGTTCTCAACCCCGTTTCATCCCTCTCGGTCCTGCACAAGCCAGAGCGATCCATAAGCCCCGAGAGCAACGACAGCATCTCGGAAGAACTCAACCACTTCAAGCCTATCGTCTGCTCCCCATGTACTCCTCCAAAGAGGCTTCCTGACGGCAGAGTCCTGAGCCCTCTCATTATCAAGTCCACTCCGAGAAACCTGAACCGGAGCCTGCAGAAGCCCACCACTTACGAGGCCAGTCCTAGAATACTGAAAAAATGGGAGCAGATATTTCAGGAGCGCCAGATCAAAAAGACTCTCTCTAAAGCGACCCTTACGTCCTTGGCTTCCGAGCCCGTGGAAGACGTTACCGTTCCTGACATCACCAACTCCAGCAGTGGCACTAAAGAGCAGCTGCAAGCGCAGGATGATCACCTTCCACCTGACGCTACAGGAGACCCTCGCCCCGAGCTGGACTTTTTCCCTTCCATCAGTGAAACGAAGCTGGGAAGAGGGGATGAGAAGAACAGAGACTCACAGGCCTTAACAACAGATGACAGTGGTGCCGAAGCAGCTGCGAGATCAAATGTCACCTCCCTAAACGCACGGGTGTCCGAAGTCCCTGACCTAAAAGTGAACGCGTTCACGGACAAATCCTGTCTTAGTCTCGGCCCGAAAATGCTGAGCAGAAGACTCATGGGCGTCAATGCATCTCTGCCTGACAACAGCCCACTAGGAGCCCCTGTCAAGACATCGGGAAAAAAGCAGCTGAAATACCTGAACAACAGCGAGTTGATCAACGTGCAGAACAGCACCTGCAATTCTGTTGAGAACATCATCGGGGAACAGCCCCCGTCGCTGCGACGGGGCCGGAAGAGACGCTGCAAAACGAAGCACTTGGAGCACAACGGCTCCGTCAAAAGACTGAGGCACGCGGCGGGGGAGGTGGGCTTGCCACCGGAGGATCGCTTGGTACGGGAGATGGAGCAGAAGCTCCAGCAGGAGGAGGAGGACAGGAGGTTGGCCCTGCATCTGCAGCGGATTTTCGACAGCGAGAATAGGACAGTGGACAGGCGGAAAGTCAGAGTCGATCGGTATCTCCTGCGGTCGAAGAGCACTCTGGGTGCTAAGTAGCACTGGTGGACGATGTTGCCTTTCTAGAGGACGATGAGATTTATCAGATTATCTTATAGGAAAACTATTTTTTGTCATACTTCCACCCACAGCAATTGTTCTTTTTGTTTTGGTGGTAAGACATTTGTAGGTCCAGTTCAGAGAGGAGCCAGAGTCCTTTCAGATGAACGAAAAAGAAACAAACAAGAGAGAATGAGAAAAAAAATCCTCCAGCTTTCTGGTCCATTGGTCTGAAAGATGCGTCCGTCATCCCTGTGAATACACTGCAATGCCTGTACATGCAGTTGGTGGCGTTTCGGGTTCCCCAGCTAGGAGGGTTATGTGAGCAGCACAGGGGGCAGGGGATAAGGACCACGTCCACTCCTTATCTTGCTGTTTCAGCGTGTCGAGAGAAATCAGAGCTGTACTCATTGAAAGTAAACTTTTTGTGTCCTAGGAGCAGTCTTCTCCTCTCTGCCTGCCCCGCTTTCTTATGCTGGTGGTCAGCCCGTGACTGATGTCAGCTTGACTTGCGGGCTGTTGGAGGGGAAGGCTGATCCGTATTTCTGCTAGGAAGTACCAAATAGGTCCACTCAGAGTACTTAAAAATGAATGTATCTCACTGTCTGCCCCGGCGGTACAGATCATGGGTTGCTTTCCTTAAGTAGAAAGCCAAGTGCAGTGAAGACAGACATAAAACACCTTTAAACTAAAAGAGAGAGATTCATACCAGATCTAAGGAAGACATTTTTTATGTTCAGGGTGGTGAGACCCTGGCCTAGGTTGCCCAGAGAGGTGGTCCATTCCCCATCCCTGAAAACATTCCAGGTGAGATTGGATGGAACTCTGAGCACCCTGCTCTAATTGCAGATGCCTCTGCTCCCTGCAGGAGGGTTGGACTAGATGACCTTGAAGAGTCCCTTCCAACTCAAACTCAAATAAGGATATTGCTGAAAAGTCTTACAGGAACTTGCATGTTCATGTCAGTGACACAGCAGAGAGCTTGGGTGGAGCAGCTGGGAACCGTGCTCTGGAAACTGAGACACAGGAAGCAGATTTCTCCTGGTCACGGCCTCGTCATAGGCAAGAGAGTTTCATGTTTTTCCTACTAACATTGACATCTAGGAAGGGAACCGCGGGCTGGGGGCTGGCTGATTTTAGTAGGGACATTCCCCCTGCTGACACATACCCTGCAGGATCTCGGTTAGTTAAGAGATCTTTCAGCACTCCTAAGACATGTCCTTGCATGTCCAAGAGGGGCTCGAGGAGGCATCCCAAGGTATCTGACACACTGCTGTCCCCTCCCAGGCACCTTATGGGTTGGTGGTGCAGCTGGGACAGGAGCCCAGCCCTCTCGGCCGCGGGTGCACAGCCGCAGGTGCTCGGGGCGATGCACAGCTGCCCTGCCCCTGCTCCAAGGTAGCTGGCTTCAGGTGCAAACCACTAAAAAGGCTCAGGTGAGCGATGCACTAAAAATTTCCACTTAAAGGCATGAAGTCGGGCACAGCAACCTGGACCAGAGCTAGCGCAGACCCTGGGCTTGGTGGAGGGTGGGTTGAGCAGCGTGTGTGCGCCCACAGCTCTGAAGCCAATGGCATCCTGGGCTGCATCCAGAGCAGCGTGGGCAGCAGGTCAAGGGAGGGGATTCTGCTCCTCTGCTCCGCTCTGGTGAGACCCACCCCCTGCAGTGCTGGGTCCAGCTCTGGAGTCCTCAGCACAGGAGAGACAAGGACCTGTTGGAGTGGGGACAAAGGAGGCCACAGCAACACTGGGAGGGCTGGAATCCCTCTGTTGTGAGGCCTGGCTGAGAGTTGGGGTTGTTCAGCCTGGAGAAGCGAAGGCTCTGGAGATACCTTCTTGTGGCCTTTCAGTACTTCAAGGGGACTGTCAGAAAGATGGGGACAGGCCTTTTTAACAGGGCCTGTTGTGACAGGACAAGGGGTGATGGTTTTAAACTAGAAGAGGGGAGATTTGGACTAGAGAGAAGGAAGATGTTGTTGATGCTAAGGGTGGTGAGACCCTGGGCCAGGTTTCCGAGAGAGGTGGTCAATGTGCCATTCCTGGCAACATTCTGGGTGAGGTTGGGTGGGGCTCTGAGCAACCTGCTCTAGTTGCAGATGTCCCTGCTCCCTGCAGGGCGTTGGACTAGATGACCTTGAAAGGTCCCTTCTAACCCAAACCTTTCTATGATTCTGTGTGGCCTTCAGTGGCTGGGCACCCTTTGGTCTCTTTGTGTTTCTAACACTCTTCCCCATCATCCATTAACAGCACAATAATGATTGCTTCTTTCCAGTAATCAGGCGCAAA
Organism: Baryphthengus martii; assembly: GCA_013396935.1. Classification (NCBI taxonomy): domain Eukaryota; kingdom Metazoa; phylum Chordata; class Aves; order Coraciiformes; family Momotidae; genus Baryphthengus; species Baryphthengus martii. Next base: position 146,169 of record VWZK01008079.1, read on the forward strand.
AAAGATCAGCTCAACTTGACATTTAAGAGCTGCCTTGCAGTGTATTCACTGGGGACCCTCGGTGCCTGCAGGGACTTTCAACCGGGGCAGAAGTTGTGGTGTCAACGATCTTGCTGGCCTGTGTGCCAGTCAGTGAATGGTATTTTCAGGACATAACTGAAGGGCAGCATCGGGGCAAACGTGCTGTGACCTGTGATGTGAAGGGAGGGCAGATAGTGCATCTAAGCTGATGGGTCTGATCCAACAGAACGGTCATTGCCCGAATTCCTCTGGCTAAAATACCGTTGAATTTCTCCCTCCATCTTAAATGGTTAAAAAAAAGTCAACCCCACAAAACAGGAACTGGTTTTCTTTTTCTCTCCCCCAATGCTTGCGTAACTGCAAGGACCCTGGCACTTTTTTTCCTAATTGAACTGGATTTTTTTTTTTTTTTTAAAAAAAAAAAAAAGAAATCTTATATTTTAATGGATAAAATTTATATATTTTAAATACTATATTTCAACAGATTGACACTTTCGTTTTGAGAAATCTTATAGCAATGATTCCATAATATATATCTCTCTATCTCTGTATCTCCTTAACACACAAAACTACTGGATGTTTAAAGCCCTACCTAGGGCTTGCCAGACCCAGCCTCCTCCGCCTGCCTGCCGCAGCTCCTGGGCGGTGGCTTTTCCCTGCCCTCTCCTGCGCCGCAGCCTCGGTAGGTGCTGTTTGAAGCAGGCGATTTTGACCCAAACCAAATCCTGCTCCTGTACCCAGCTGTTGAATTGGAAGGAAATTCAGGAGAGTCTTGACCAGACTTAGTAGAGCAGCACAGAGAGAAATAGCGATAGCCTGGATCTGCCTTTTGCAGTGAAATAAGCTCAGGAGGGAAATTCACAGCATTTACTCAGAATTGGTGCCACTTTTTTTCCAACTTTTTGACCTGAAGCGTGCACTTCCCAAAGTGCATTTAGATTGATAATTATTTTACAGATCCCCTTCTCCCTGCCCCTTCCATGTGGTTAATCCCTTGAGCCCAAATCAGACTTCCCTAAACAGTTTCCTTCTTTCTCGCGGCGCTTGCGTGGGTTTCATCCAGGCTTGGGCTGCCGGGCGCTCTCTGAACAAGCCTACACCACAAAAAACTAGATTTACATGCTGAATGTATCCTTTCTTTCCCCTCTTAAAATAGATGTCGCAGTCCCAGCGCACCAGGCCAGTGTCTTAAGTATCTTCTTTTTAAAAGATGGCATAAATATTTAAGTTTTTTTTTCTAAATCTGAGCTGGGCGGAAGTGCAGGAGGCAATGCCTGAGCTGGAGCTTGTCCCCAGCCAAAAAAAAAACCACAAACCTTAATGGGACCCCGGCCCCCCTGGCTTCCCAGACCTTGCCTTCGCCGGGCAGTCAGCTCCCCCCAGAACAGAGCCCACATCCCAGCAGCGCTGCTCAGCTCCCAGAGCATCACGCACGGCCTGTTGCATCGACGTTGAAGGAGACCTTTAGACGTGGCATTGCGATCATCTCATGGAAGGGCTGTGGTGGCAGCAGCTTTCAGTGAAGCAGCAGGGTGGGATCGATCTTTTCTTGTGCTCCCACAGATTTTTGGTCCGATGAAGCTGCCAGCTGCATTTCTGTGTTCGCTTCTCTAGTTGCTTCAGGACTGAGGAAAACGTGGGCAGTTTTCCAGACGGCTCCTCTAGACCCTCTCGCCATCTTCCTGAGCTGGCAAGAGTGTGACTGCCCTCAGCTGAAATCCACCCAAGGTGGTGTTGGATTTGAGCCTTGAGGCGATGTGAAGCTAGGATGAATGTTTTATTAATTTAATGCTCTGTAAATTGTATAAGCTTGCACAAAAAAAAAAAAAATTGTATATAATTACACTTAAAAGAGCAGGAATTCCCAGCCTCTACCCTTTAAAGGTCAGATGTGATGCTACCTTTGCCACAAATAATGCCATCTGAGAAGTAAAATACCTCTTGTTGAACGGTGGATGCAGCACAAGATCTGCAGAGGCCCTAAGATGAAACCAAGTATTTGTTTACACTTAATGTGAAAATCATTTCTAACCCCCCTCCTTCCTGCAGCCACCTTCTCTGCGGGGTGAAGGCGGTGGGACAGCGCGGGCGTGTGAGCATCCTCCCAAAATGTGAAGCTGTCTTCTCTTGTGAGAAAAAAAAACAACCCAAACAGGTCAAGAGATTGCACTCTGGAGGGGCTGGGGTTGGTTTGACAACAGAAGGACCGTGCCTGCCAAAGATGCCACCGACTCTGGAAAGTTGCTTTCTGACCCTTGGGAGCTTTCTGTCCGGCAAAAGCCGTAGGGAAAGGTCCGTGCTTGGAGTCAGTGAGATGAGAGAAATGAAAGAAAAGTGCCAAAAGAAAGGGATCATGCCAAATGATTGTATAATCTTGTTCTATATCGTCAGTATTTTTCTTCAAACGCTCTTGTACACGCAGTGCACAGTAGTCATGAAGTGTCGCTTGAACGAGCGCTTCTTTGTATTTTCTCCGTGAAAGCAAAGGGGGAAGGTTGAAGCCTTAAAGACTATCTTTGATTTTAAACAGAAGCCTTTAGCAGTGCTCCAAGAACAGACCCCAAGGCTCCACCTGGACCCTCCAACAGCCGTGAGCCGCCGTCTCCCAGCCGTCCGGCGAAAGGTTGACGAGGAGCTCGCCCCCGTGTGCGGGGCCGGCGGCGGGGAAAAGCATTTCACAAAAATCTGGCTCCTCTCACCTGCTGGGGGACCCAAGACAAAAACTTCACAACTCTTGGACGCGACGGTCTCGCGTGGCGCCTCGACGGAGCCCCGTGCGACGTCCCTGTGGATGACAGCTGGGTGGAACCGGGCCGGGCCGCCGGTTTGAACTACAGCGCTGAAGCTGGAATGATACCTGCACGTCGCACGCATCTGACACAAACGTTTCTCTCTAAAACACCACGAAGCATCAGCTCTAGAATTAGCTCTTCACTATGCAAACAGGAGACCCTCCCGCTGGTTACAAAAAGGGGTGGGAGGGGTTGTGTACACCTGGTTTCCTTGGTGTTTACTGTCAAACTGTTCAAAACTAATCTAGATGTTGCTACACCTTTTTTTTTTTTTTTTTCCCCTCCTGATAATGCTTTAAATTGTTGTGCTTTCGTGTTCTCCTCAGCTCGCCAGCGGAGCACCGGGGCGGTAAATGACTTAACGGTCGTTTGGGGTCTCAGCTGAACCAGCGCGGCTTCATCCGAATGTTCTAAAACTCAATGGAAGTTACCGAAGGACTGTTGACTTGCATGTGTAAAATGTGTGGGCAAAATGACATGCAGGTGTCTGTCATGTTGTGGCTTCTGTTACTTGGAACAGAGTAAATCCTGCTTGTGAGAAAAAAAAATTGTCACAAACCAGAAATACGGCAACTGTGTACAAATGACGTGTGCGTTTTTAACGGCGAGGACTTTTAACTGCAGGACAAAGGCTGAGGTTAAAACAGAATAAAACCAGGTTCTGACAGTGAACTCCCCGTTTCTGCTCAAGTTGCTGTGCTTGGAAACAAGCAGGCTCCTACTGCCCCTGGCTGAATGAGGTTGTTGATTAATGTGTTGCAGGGTGGGTGGGAAGGGGAATGTGAGTATAATGGCGTATTTGTCACATAGGTAAGCAGCCGGTGGGAAATGGGCATCCTGCACGGCTTGTCCCAATCGCTCCAGTTGCACTGATGTAGCTGGTTTTAGGGGTTCTAGACTGGGGGATGGGTTTGGGGTTTTAATAGCTGGATTATTAATAGCAGTTTAATGACTGGAACAAGTCTGTTGTGAGGCCAGGCTGAGAGAGCAGGGGCTGTTCAGCCTGCAGAAGAAAAGGCTCTAGGGGAGAGACCTTGCAGCCTTTCAGTACTTTAAGCAGTCTATCAGAAAGACGGGGTCAATCTTTTTGGCAGGACCTGTTGCAACAGGACAAGGGGTGATGGTTTTAAACGAAAAGAGGGAGATTTAGACTAGAGAGAAGGAAGACATTTTTTATGCTGAGGGTGGTGAGACCCTGGCCCAGGTTACCCAGAGAGGTGGTCGATGCCCCATCCCTGGAAACATTCCAGGTGAATTTGGATGGGGCTCTGAGCACGCTGCTCTAGTTGCAGATGTCCCTGCTCCCTGCAGGGGGGTTGGACTGGATGACCTTGAAAGGTCCCTTCCCACCCAAACCATTCTGTTATTCTCTGATTTTGTTCCCATCTCAGCTCCCAGAGCACACTTGCATCCAGCTGGTCAGGCAGGTACCTGCAGTGGGATGGGGCTCCGTGCTTGGAGCTGCCCTGAACAGCACTGCCCCCCAGTGAGATGGATTTTCCCCAGTGCTTGACTGTGGGACAGACGGATGGGGGGATAGCGCACAAGAGCTGAGAGAACCGGGGAGCCCCTATTAACCTGTGACCCCTTAACGGTCATGATGTCGCTGCTCACCCACAAGCCCTCCTCACACAACCAGCATGGGCAGAGCCCCATCATGAGCTGTGCTCATCATGGGACAGGACGCTCTCAGCCCCTTCAGATCCCGTAAACCTCCCTGCAATGCCCAGAGGGTGCGTTAGCTTTTCTTACAAGTCATTTTTTTGCACAGAGATGGGTGAGCACACACCTTATTCTCCAGAAACTGCAGAGCACAGCCAGGAGCAGCTGTGGTTTGCATGTGCTGTCATTGCAGCATTGTGGCTGTAGCGGTGCTTTCAAGCTGAAAGTCGCTGCCTGAATCTCATCACCGAATCTTGCCGCCCACCACACTGGATTTCCCAACCTCAGGAGAGGAAAAGCGGCTCCAAGCAAGTTACTAAATAATGTACACTTTACCCCAGAGGACCAAGGTGTGGGATGCTTTATTCAATCCTTGGCTATGGTGCGGGCTAAATTTTGGGCACCGTCTTGGCCACTCTTTTCCCTGGCAGCTGTTTGGGGCCCCCCTGCTTGGATGTTGCTTTGGCGGGAAGGGCTTTTACCACCGGCACCTCCTCTGACAGCTCGGCCATGTCCTGAGGATCTCAAACACCTCCTGGAATTCCTTCATCAGCCTCCGTGCCTCCCAGTACTCCCTAGGGTTGGATTTTCTTTTCTGCAAAACAGACACTGGAAAAGGCCAGGGGTGTGAGCAGAGTGATGGGACGGCTCCTTGGCTGCTGTATTTGATCTTCCCTTCCCATGCCTCTGCCCGGTAGTGGCCCCGGCCCTCTTGTCCCCACAATATGGGGCACATCATGGTGGCAGGGACACAAAAGCAGTTGTTGGGATCCAGCTCTATCTTGGTGCCCACACCAAACACAGGAGCTCCAAAAGCAAAGGCCTGGTGGTCTTGATCAACTCAAGGCTGAAGATGGATGTGCTGGCTTCAAGCCTGGGCAGAGGCTCTTACTGCAGCCCGCAAAAAGTGCCTTAATTTCCTGCCTCTGTTTCCTACTCTCTTCGCTGGTCAGTGCAGGAAAAAGAGACAGCACCAGGGAGCAGCCAGGTAGGTCCTGCTTTCCCTGGCAGTTCAGGATTGTACCACCACAGAGGCTGGGATGGAGATAAAACACGGCTGGTGCTCGGAGACCCCAGTGCTACTTCCTAGCAGGGACAAAACCACTTTTATTCTAAGGCCGTTCTCCCAACGGCTGGGTTGGGGTGGGTTAATCCAGCTGTAGATCCAAGGGACTCCAGCAGTGTCTGTGTTGCATTTATTCTTCTAACTAGTAGGCAGAGCATCGGGATCCAGCCTCATGGTGTGCTGAGGGCACTCAGCAGGCAAAGCCCCTGTCCTGTCTCCAGGCTCAACAACCCCAGGTCCCTCAGCTGCTCCTCACCAGACTTGTGCTCTAGACCCTTCCCCAGCTTCATTGCCCTTCTCTGGCCACGCTCCAGCCCCTCACTGTCCTTCTTGGAGTCAGGGGCCCAAAACTGAACCCAGTATTCGAGGTGCGGCCTCTCCTGACCCTGCCTCTGTGATGCTNGATCTCAAACACCTCCTGGAATTCCTTCATCAGCCTCCGTGCCTCCCAGTACTCCCTAGGGTTGGATTTTCTTTTCTGCAAAACAGACACTGGAAAAGGCCAGGGGTGTGAGCAGAGTGATGGGACGGCTCCTTGGCTGCTGTATTTGATCTTCCCTTCCCATGCCTCTGCCCGGTAGTGGCCCCGGCCCTCTTGTCCCCACAATATGGGGCACATCACAGTGGCAGGGACACAAAAGCAGTTGTTGGGATCCAGCTCTATCTTGGTGCCCACACCAAACACAGGAGCTCCAAAAGCAAAGGCCTGGTGGTCTTGATCAACTCAAGGCTGAAGATGGATGTGCTGGCTTCAAGCCTGGGCAGAGGCTCTTACTGCAGCCCGCAAAAAGTGCCTTAATTTCCTGCCTCTGTTTCCTACTCTCTTCGCTGGTCAGTGCAGGAAAAAGAGACAGCACCAGGGAGCAGCCAGGTAGGTCCTGCTTTCCCTGGCAGTTCAGGATTGTACCACCACAGAGGCTGGGATGGAGATAAAACACGGCTGGTGCTCGGAGACCCAAGTGCTACTTCCTAGCAGGGACAAAACCACTTTTATTCTAAGGCCGTTCTCCCAACGGCTGGGTTGGGATGGGTTAATCCAGCTGTAGATCCAAGGGACTCCAGCAGTGTCTGTGTTGCATTTATCCTTCTAACTAGTAGGCAGAGCATCAGGGTCCAGCCTCATGGTGTGCTGAGGGCACTCAGCAGGCAAAGCCCCTGTCCTGTCTCCAGGCTCAACAACCCCAGGTCCCTCAGCTGCTCCTCACCAGACTTGTGCTCTAGACCCTTCCCCAGCTTCATTGCCCTTCTCTGGCCACGCTCCAGCCCCTCACTGTCCTTCTTGGAGTCAGGGGCCCAAAACTGAACCCAGTATTCGAGGTGCGGCCTCTCCTGACCCTGCCTCTGTGATGCTATCATCAGGAGAGACTGCGGATGTGGGAACGTACCCAAGGGGACTTCAGTGATGCTCGAGGCGTTCCTCATGGTCATCAGGATTCCATCCAAGATCTCTGCTCTTGTCTTCCGGGCGGGAGGGCCAAGCATCCTCCCATGCTGTAACAAAGACCAGTAGGCTGCACCGTGCCTCTCCTCCACCAGGCTAATAATCCTTCTTTTCCTGTCCCCTCTCCCAAGCTGACATGGGCCAAGTAGGTGATATGGTCTCTTCGGTTGTTTGGGGTTTTTTTGGACCAAGCTGGTCTGGTTTAAGCCAGCAGTTTAGGATTATTGAGCATCACCAGATCAGCCTTCCACAACCCCAGAGCTGTGCAGTGGATTCAGAGACTGTAGCTCTACTACTACCCACCCAAGGCGGTTGCCTCCACCTCCCTTGGGACAGGGCTGGCTTTCTCCAGGAGGCTGCTGGCAAGTGGTTCCCCCAAAACTGCCCAGGGGCTAGCATGGCTCTTGGTTGTTTACTAAGCTGCTCCATCCCTGCAGGTTGGTTCCCCTGGGAGCTGCACACACCAGGCCATGAGGGAGAGAGAACAGCGAGGCAGTGGGATCGGGAACTGGGGCCAAGCCCGTGCTCAGGCTCTCAGCATCCATCCCGACACCAGATACAATCACAACCTGTCTCCCTTGGGAGCATCAGCTCTGTGCCTTTTTCTGAGGCACGCAGGGCTTCTGCACACTGTGCAGCTGTGGCTTGGCATCCTGGTAAACCAGGGGGTGTTTCAGGATGTAGTACAGTGCCTGCACACTCTTCTGTATCCCTATGAATCAGAGGGAAAACAGGACAACAAAAGTCTTTGCTGCTGCTTTCTTGGTCAGCATGGACCATACTGCTCATCAACCTGCCAAGGCTTTCCTAAGCAGGGGCCCTCTGCTACCTTCACACACCAACTGGCTCGATAAAATCTGGGTCTGTATCTCCACCAAGCAGCTCCTCGTAGTCTTTGTATCGCTCCGGAACCACCTGGGAGCTTTCTTCCTGACTCCGCTCACTCCTTTTCTCCAGCCTGCCCACTGCCATGGGTCCTAGCAGGGGTCTGGACACCTCCTCCACCTCACAGCAGCAAAAGAAAGGAATTCACAGCAGCCCTTCCTTACCAGTCAAGTTGATGGAGTCAGCCACAGCCTGTACTGCTGTGGCCAGCGGTCTCTCCTGGCACTAAGCCACGCAAACATCACCTCATCCCATCTCTGCTCAGTGGGACCAGGCACTGAGAGAGGGGCCATCCCCACCCTAGCGCAGACAATTTTTTTCCCCTGATAATCCAAATATTTTTAGGGAAATCAAGTCAAAGAGCTGCCCTAGTGTGCTCCAGGAGGAAGTTTTCCAGCAGATGCTGCAGGAACAATGCTGGATCGATTAGCTCCTCCATGTGGGGCTAGTCACCAAGCCAGTACAGCTCTGTGCCACCCAGGAAAATCTCCTCACCAGTTCTCATTCTTGGTCACAACACTGCACTTATGCTTCTTCCTAGTGCTTCTGTCCTTCAATCCCTCGCAGTTGAAGGAGGGCTATAACCATCGGCATCCACAGCACATGCACACCATTCTCTCACTTGGGAAATGAAGATCCATCTACAACAAGCCCTGAACACTCACAGCCCAGCTTCACCTGTGTCATGAAGAAGAATCCAACGTCCTCCTCAGCTGAGCCAGGGGGAGGCCTGGAGTCATCTTCCCCTTCCCCCAGTGTCATCTGCTGTGTGCTGGCTGTGGTCACTGAGCTGATGGGGGGCCGATTCAGAGGTGCAGCATCTCTCCCAGCCTCCACCACAGCTGGGAGCTGCTTCCACAGAAAGGACTTGGCAGGAGCTTCCAGCATCAAGCTTCATGACTTTAGGGAGATGCGACGTGACCTGGAGGCACACAACAGATGTCCATGCACGCTGACACTCATGGCAGCGTGGAGTCACGTCCAATGGCTGGAGGCTGGTCTTTATGGGACAGGTCGTTCCTGGGCAGCCCCAGGTCCAGGACACCCTGGCAACATCTTCTGTCCTACAGGATCCCTCAGCCAAGGCCAATGGGCAGGACTGAACTCAAAACCCAGGTGACAAACCCTGCCTGGGGCAGCAAGAAGGGGGTGATTGGACTTTCCAGCTTCATTCTGAGTGAAATACTTCAAATCCTTCCCACACGTCCCTCCATCCTTCTAACCCTGCTGGGATTCATGTGTCCCACCAGCAATTCCCATGCTTCCCAGCAAGTCAGTTCCTGGCCAATCCTGCCCTAAGTATGGCAGCAAGGGTTTCATCCCTGCCTTAGGCAGGAAAAACCTCATGCTCCCAAGGCACATCCCTCTTTCTTTACCTTGCAGCTGGCTTTGAGAGGGATGGAGAAGTGCCACCTCTCCATGGCCAGGCTCTTCTGTTGGACAAGTTTGATCCCTGGATTGTGCTGGGGGAGCCAGGTCAGTCGAGGCGGCTGGCCTGGAGGAGTAGAAGTTCACCAGAGCTGCAGGCAGCTGGTGGACAGCCCGTGCCCTGCTCCTTCACCAGCAACACACTGTGCCAACTAATTCCAGGCTCAGCTCAGGGACCAGAGTAGAAGCCACCCTGCTTTGTTAGGAGATGCATTAGCCTTGAGGACACACACCGGACTGGGTGATGTGCCACCAAGGCCAGAGGAGCACCCCTGACCTGTTCTATTTACTAGTCTACACATAGGTCATGCAGGGAGCAACAGTATTGCAATGTTCAATGAGCATCCTTCTGGCTCCCTTCAGATGTTGCCTATGGAGGCCACGGGCACATGTAGGGTTTCTTCCCCATGGTCAGAAAGCTGCTGCAGGAGGAAACCTGGACCAGCTTCAGACAAGATCTTCATGGGATAAACATCATTTGGGGAGAAAAATTCAGCCTGAAACTGCACTGTTGGAGTCATGGATGGGCTGTTACGGACTTCAGTGGAGCTGGGAGCAGCAGCAGGGCATTACAGAATCAGAGAATAGTAGGAGTTGGAAGGGACCTCTGGAAATCATCTCACCCAATCCCCTCTACTCCAGCAGGGTCACCCATAGCAGGCTGCCCAGGATTGCACTGTCCAGGCGGGTTTGGAATCTCTCCAGAGAAGGAGGCTCCACAAACTCCCTCAGCAGCCTGGGCCAGGCTCTGGCACAGCAAAGAAGTTTCTCCTGTTCAGATAGAACCTCCTGGGTTCCAGTTTGTGGAACTGGAACCTTGTCCAGTCACAGGGCACCACTGACAAGAGTCTGGCCTCATCCTCTTGCCTCCACCTTTTAGATATTGATCAAATCCCCTCTCAGTCTTCTCTTCTCTTCTCCAGGCTAAATAGCCCCGGGGCTCTCAGCCTTTCCTGGGCACAGAGATGCTCCAGTCCCCTCAGCATCTTCAGAGCCTGCATTAGATTCTCTCCAGTATTCCCCTGTCTCTTGAACTGGGGATCCCAGAACTGGACCCAATACTCCTGAGGTGGCCTCCCTAGGGCAGAGTTGAAGAGGTGGAGGAGAACCTCCCTCAACCTGCTGGCCACACTCTTCTTCCTGCACCCCAAGAGACCATTGAGCCATCTTCACCATAAGGGTACATTTAACAGTATTTGCAAGAGCAGTGCTCATCTGCATTGCTCTTTAGAGAGGGCAATGATTAAAGCACCTCCCTGAGGGCCTTGGCCAGGGCCATTGCGGCAGGAGTGTTCAAACACCAAAAGGCAACTTGGTCCCTGTCCCAGATTGCTAACTTCAAAGGAGGGACAACGCAGGAGTCCCCCCATGGAGTCTGAGCTCATACTGTACCGCTGCGGGTGGAGGTAAGAGGGTTGTTGTGAAATGTCAGCTCCTTCAGGCAGAGGAAGAAAGCCACGGGTAAGAGAGCTGTCTCCTCTGCGATCTGCAAGATAAAACAGTTTACTGTTTACTTTAAGCACTGTGTTATGCCGGAGGCTGTGGAGTTTCATTCCAACCCACCAACCAAAGCGTGATCCTTCCATGCATGGGGACCAGGGCCAATGCCTGCAGTGAGGAAGAGGAGGAGGGAGATGGCATCCCTTAAGTAGAGACACCCAACAGCTCTGTGATTATAAAGCTCTCCCTCCTGCCCACTGCAGCCAGAGGACTGATGCCTCCAGTGCTCAGAAGAGCTGCAAGGTAAAGAGGCAGGACTTTTTTTCCCCACTCAGAACACCTGCAGCTGCAACCCTAGGCTGCAGGAAAAAAACCTACCATTTCTGAGCAGGAAAAAAGTCCTACCTCTCAACCCTGCAGTCCAAATCACAGCCAGCCCAGGGTGTGGCAGCCAGAAACCAGCTCGCTGACAAGGCAGTGATCTAAACCAGAGGAATGACACACAAGGAACTGCAGTAAAGCTGCCCCATCACATCCCAGGGGGATGCCTCTCACTGAGCAGTGATAGCTCAGCACTTCCAGCTCATCCATCTGGGAAGTAGCACGAGTTAAACCCTGGGCAGGAGCCAAAAGCATCAGGAAGAGGAGCTGAAAAGTTGTTACATGTTACCTGTCTGTTCGGGCACACTGAGAACTTCACGTGGCTCAGCAGACAGGTAAAACCTGGCACTAAACCAGCAAAGTCCTTGACGAAACATCATTGTCCACCAGGCAGCTCCAGCAAAAGATCAGTCAAGGTGGAGGGCAATCCTTCATGTGTTCTCTGATGAAATCCCTGAATTTGCAAGAGTTTAGACAAGCTGGGTGCAATACAGCTGCCTAAATAGATGTTCAGTCCTCTCCGAGAGATCCTGGATATCTGACACACCCCTGTGGTCTGGCAGATGGACACAAGAACCCAGGAGAGCTGTGCCCTTCTCCAGTGGCAAATAAAGGCCAAGGGTGTCTCCCAGGGAACCAAAGCAGATGAAACTTTACACTTATCTGGAGCCAAAGAACCCAAATCACCTTGTTGAAGGCCAAACTGAGATGCTTCAGTTTAGGAAAGGGAGCACAAACATCTTTACACATGGAGGGAGCTGGTGGGGTCTTCGAGGCAAGTTCTTCCTCCCTAGGAGTAACCTTAAAGAGAGTAGGTAGAAGACAAGCACAGACAGTGCTCCAGAGGTTCTGATGGCAGGGGACATCTCCAGGGGCAGGATACCACCCTTCTAAACCCAAACACTATAATATGAAGAGCTTTTCGTTCAGTCCTGCTTCAGAAGGTGTCTCATGGCAGTTTGCTTTGACCTCTGCATTATGGTAGGAGCTCTGTAGGGAGTCACCTCAAATGCACCAAACTCCATCATCCAGCACTAAAAACGTGCTTGGGGTCAGGAGGAAGCAGCTGTGCTCTCAGAGAGCATGTGTACACACACGTGTGTTCTGCTAGAACGTGCTGAAGCTCTGAAGCCAAAGTTCGAATAAAAAATAGGGTCTTTGGCTTTCAACGCCTGATTCTGAAAAGCATCGTGTAAATAGATCTGGGGGGAAAAGATTACAGGGCTGAGAGTGAATGAACTCCCAGTTCCTGAGCTTCAGCCCCCACCTGAACCACAGAACACAATTCCCCGTGCAGGGAGGGCACAGAGTCAGGAGCGAACGGCAACCCAGTTCTTATTTGAAAGTGATAGAAGTTTAAGCTCTGGTGTCCTGTGGTTATGGGAAAATTTGCTCCTGATCTCCCTGCTGAGATCTGATCGTCCCTGCAAGCTTTGCATGCACCCAGAGCCCCGGTTGTACCCACGGGATTATTAAAACTCAGCTGAGAGGCTTGCGGAAGGTCACAGATCAGCTAATGGTTCTTACCAGCATTGGGTGTTCCCGAGAGCCAGAATTAGAAACGACTTCTGCAGTGAAACACAAGCAAAGTGAGGATTTCTACGTGAAGCCAAGCTCTGGGCCAGCCCCAGCCAAGGCAAAAGCTGGAATTACCCCGCAAAAACAAATCGGCATCAGGCAGGATCAGGCTTAATGGTAAGATGTACCCAAGGTGAGGGAGGGATCAGTCTCATTGCTCCAGGTGAGATCCACATCCCTCAAACACAGCAGAAACTCTGCTACTGGCCTCAGGACAGTCAGGAGCTTCTTGCAGGTAGATTTTGGGTTGGAGTGTTGCCTGTGAGCATGAGGCATTTCCCACTCCCTGCTGCTACTGCCAGGCCAGCACCAGAAGTTGCACCATTGCGTGCTCCCTAACAGGGCCTGCTGCATCAATCCAGGGGACAGAAGTGCTTGCAGGAGCCCCACCAGCAACCTCCATAATAGCCTGATCCGCACAGGAGACACCAGGAAGCCTCTGGTTCCATCCTACCACGTGGCCCAGCATGGTGTGTACATGACACTTCAGTAAGGACATCCAGAGGGGAGAGCTGAACTACTCCAGAAATGCAGACCTGTGTGTGGGCTATCTACTCACACAACCTTCCTGCCATCTGCTTGTCAAGGATCTACAGAAATCCATTTCCCAATCCGATTCTTTCCTCATTTTCACCAGCTTTCTTCCTAGTCAGCATGAAATGTCTCCTCTGGAGCAAGTTACCCTGGAGAAGTCACAGAACCACAGAATGGTGGGGGTTAAAAAGGATCTCTGGAGATTATCTCCTCCAACCCCCCTGCTCCAGTAGGGTCACCCACAGCAGGTTGCACAGGATCGTATTGTACAGGTGAATTTGAAGTCTCTCCAGAGAAGGAGACTCCACAACCTCTCTGGGCAGCCAGGGCCAGGCTCTGGCAGCCTCACAGCAAAGAAGTTTCTCCTCCTGCTCACATGGAACCTCCTGGGTTCCAGTTTGTGCCCATTGCCCCCTTTCCTGTCACAGGGCACCACTCACAAGAGTCTGGCCCCATCCTCTTGCCTCCACCTTTTAGATATTGATCAGATCCCCTCTCAGTCTTCTCTTCTCCAGGATAAACAGCCCCAGGGCTCTCAGCCTTTCCTCTAAAGAGAGATCCAGGATTGGAAAGGGGCACTTCTATCCGAACTACAGGAGATGTCTGCTTTAGGGTGATTCATGTTCAGTGAGCTCCCAGTAAATACAAAGGGACTGTACAGGTTAGATGAGATGTTTAAAATGGTTCCCTCACCATTTCAATTTTGTCGAGCTGCTCCACTCACTAGGAAACCTCGAGCACATCCTCACCCTGACATAACTGAGCCCTCTCCCACTGAAACACTCTGCAGTTTCAGCGTGGGCAGGGAGAAGCAGGTGCCGCTCACCTATCCTGTCTGGATCCCTGTCGTTCTGTAGCACGACATATTCAAGCTGTCCTTTCTTCATTTCCAGCTCTGCTGGCACCTACATGTCCTCCCTCTGCGGTGACCGGGGCTGCTGCCAAAGGCTGCTCAGGGCCCTGTACCACTCTGCCCTGAAGCTGTCACCGTTCAGTGCGGGGTGGAGGAAGAACTGCCGGCTCTCTGCTTGGTGCAGGTAGGGGACAGCCGAAATCCTGTTCCCGTCCAGATTCAGCTCCCTCAGGCTATGGGAAGAGGAAATCCATGAGAAACTCCACGACTGCTATCAGCGTACGCACGTGGCCATCTGTTCATCCCGGCACCCGCAGGGAGCTGGCTCTCGACGTGCCTCCTTGCTGGGCTTCCCAGCAGTAGTGCGGAGCAATCAACGACAGCCACATCTCACTGCCCTGTTCCTCCTCCTCTCCAAATTCCAACCACAGGCTGAGTCCTCAGCACAGCCCAGCGTTGCTCCTGAAGCCTGTGAGTTCAGTCCCCCACACTGCCCAAGGGTCACAGAATCATGGAATCATTTTGTTTGGAAGAGACGTTTAAGATCATCGAGTCCAACTGTTAACCCAGCACTGCCAGGTCGCCACTAAACCATGTCGCTCAGCACCACATCTCCATGGCTTTGAAACCCCTCCAGGGATGGGGACTCCACCACTGCCCTGGGCAGCCTGGGACAGGCCTTGACAACCCTTGCGGGGAAGAAATTGTTCCTCATGTCCAACTTAAACCTCCCCTGGTACAACTTGAGGCCATTTCCTCTTGTCCTGTTGCTTGTTCCTTGGGAGGAGACCAACCCCCACCTGGATCCAGCCTCCTTGCAGGGAGTTGTCAAGAGCGAGAAGGCCTCGCCTGAGCCTCCTTTTCTCCAGGCTCAACAAGCCCAGGTCCCTCAGCTGCTCCTCACCAGACTTGTGCTCTAGACTCTTCCACAGCTCCATTGCCCTTCTCTGGACACGCTCCAGCCTCTCAATGTCCTTGGAGTGAGGGGCCCAAAACTGAACCCAGGATCTGAGGTGCGGCCTCATCAGTGCTAAGTCACCTAGCTCTAAGTTCACCTCTTCATGACAGTTTATCAGACAAGAAGGCATCCTGGCAGTTCATTAAATCACCCAGGGCTCTAATGAGCTGTGGTTCTACTGGAATCCCCAGTTCCACCTTCCTATGGAAGTATAACATCACCAGTGAACTTGCCCAAGGTCACAAGACAGCTTAGTAGGAACCCAAACCTCCACACTCCAGCCCTGCAGTGTCATGCCTAAACGTCATCCACTCCCCCTCCTCTCTCACAAACACTGCGGACAATGTGCAGTTTCCTTCAGGAATGTCTTCACAGAGCCAGGGCAACAAGCTGGACTCCATTCCCGCCTCCTGTTCGCAGCACTGGAAGTACCAGGGGAACATCAGAAGGTCTCTGCACTGTCTCCAAAGCCTGCCCAGCTCAGATGAGGGGCACATGAGGTGCCCCCTTTCCTAGTGACTCTTCTCTAGCTGAATCACCAAAGTCCACATTAAACAGAGGGAACTGATCCACAGCCTGAAAATAATGCTGAAAAAAACGCTGAATCTGGGCTGAAGATGGGAAAATGAAGAGAGCAGCTGCCATTTCTCAAATCAGACCTGGAGATCAGCAAATACCCAGGGCAGGAGCTGAATTACCAGCCACCTGCTGGGTTTGGCCAGCTCGTGCTTTGCAGCAGCCTGTTTGTTTCTGTTCAGGCTCTAAATGGGGAAGTATCCAAGTGAATCACAAAGATCTTGGTTTCCTTTTTGAGCCTGTGCAACAGCTGAGAGAGGCAGCTGCCAGACCCCCCCAAAACCAGAACCACCTGCTGTCAGGTGCTTCCTCACCTGCAGAGACAAGACAGGCTCACAAAGACACTCAGGTCTGACAGGTGATTGTCATCCAGCGACAAGACCTCCAGAGATGGAAACCTTAAATGAGCAGAGCTGCCGATACAAAGAGGCTCATTAATAACACGCTCAAGCAAAGACAGGTGAAAAACGCATCACTGGCTGTCACCATGAGAAGATGTATCTACTGGGAGACTGGATTGGGGCTGTTTACATTCTTTTAAGAGAAAACTAATATCCTCCCCCAAAGCAGCTAAATTGAGTCAGCCCAACCAATCATCTAGCTCAGCATCTTACCTCCAACAAGTGGACACCTTGGCATGGTGACTGTGGCTAAGCTATACGGGAAGGGTCTGATTAACGATGAATAAACAGCATCCCACTCGTGTGGCTCGGCCGCTGAGGTTCCTCTCCAGCTGCTGATGGCAGCAGATGTGCTAGGTGATCTGGAACCAAGCTGGGATACCACCTCCCTGCCAGCCAGCACCAGCCATTAGGTTATTTGATCTTCCAGTGTGCCAGGGAAGAGCTCTGCTGCCCGAGCTGATAAATCCCCGGCTGCCCACTCTCGCTGCTCTCCACTGACTTGCCAGCCCCACCACTCCATCACCCCGCATCCTGCTGGCAGCTCCCCACCAAACCTGTGTGCACTTACTCCCACAAACCTGCCAGGTCCAGAGGCAGAGACTGGAGCCCGTTGGCTGTCACATGAAGGACTTTGAGCTGGGACAAATCTCCCAATGTCCAAATGTCCTGGGAGGATAAGTTATTGTCGGAGAGATCCAGATCCTGAAGGAAACAGAAGAAACAATCCCCTGGAGCAAAGAATAATCTCTGTTGGCCTTCCCTAGGTAGATTTTCAATATTTAGAGGAGACTTTCAGTCATTCTACCACCCACCCTAGAGTGATGCTGGGAGCATCTCTGACTAATAGCAGTGGGACTCTGCACCTTGGCAGAAGTGCTCGGGGCTGGTCCCCCACTCATACATGTGACTCATGGGACAACAGCCAGGAGAAAGCCAAGGAGTAAACCCTGCTGGGAAAGAGGACAAGGGTTTCTAGGATACATCAACAAGAATAGTTTTGTTGGGGCATTACAGTAGGCTGTATTTTCCTGGGAGGAGCTCAAAGCACTTTCCAAATCGTTTTAATATGAATTTCCAATCAGCCTTCCCTGGGCTGATTTCTCCTGGCTGTCAGCAAATGAGACCTCAGACACTGGTCAAAGATGAAGATGAGATCCACAGGGGCATGGCAGGAAGGGAAGTTCAGGTAAGTCCCATCCCCACCATTCATAGCTGATGCCACTGACAGGGCTGCTCACATACAGGCACACAGGGATGGACAGGATCAATCCTGGCCTCATGAGCCTCGGAAATTTGTTTCCACTTCATCTGGGCATGTGCTCATTGACTGAGTCAAACCCTTGAGTGGGTTACTAACAGCAGTAGCAGAAATATGGAAGAAGCTCTCCTACATTTCATGGATTTGGGGACCTCCCAAGTGAGAGGGAGGCCAGAATCTGAGCATACAGGGCTGACAGCTGAGCCGTCAACAATTCTTTGAATAAGGCAAGAAGAAAGAAATATTTTAAACCAAAACTTTATATGCATCAGCAATTAGAAACGAGAGAAATCCAGGCAAGGACACCTCCAAGCATAACATCAGTACAGCTGGGCCTGGGCCTGAGCCCTCCTAGCACAGACCTGCTCCAAGATGGAGGGAGAAAACAACTAGAGCACAGTTTTTTGTTCTTAGGATCCACTTTGTCTCTTTTTTAAAGAAAACAAGCAAGCTGACCCTTTTTCTGTGTTAGAAAAGCAGCCCATAATTTGGGAAAACTGCAGACACCTATCTGGAGAGGAGGAGGATGGGACACAGAGGTAAAGCACAATGTGGAGGAGGGTGAAGATCTGCTGGGGGCCATCAGGGAGGTGACGGATGCCACGGGTGACTGATGCACTGCAGGGAGAGGATCCTACAGCAAAGGGGGTGGCCCAGCACAGGGGAAACAAGGAATCCTGTGGCAAAGGGCTGAGCGCTGGGGATCTGTGAGGGATTGCTCTGGGAGGAAGCAAGACGTGAAGGTCCTTGAGGAACACAATGGAATGGACTTCCTGGAGTTATGATGAAGCAGTTTCAGAGAGCTCGCGCTGCAGGGATATAAGTCAATGCTGCATATGGGCTTCAGTGTGCCTGCTGGGAGGTGAAGAATAAGATGCCCCTCCTTTTACTTCCAAATGCAGGAAGTCTCCAGCAGTGATTTTCAGATTTCTTAGTCCATTCAAGGAAAGTTCCAGTACCCGCAATCCTGGAAACTTCCGAAATGGCTCTGCAACGATGGAAAATAAAATGCTCCAGCAAGTGAGGAACAGCAATAACAGAACAAACCATGGCTTACCTGGGTCTGGAATGGACCAAAACCAGTAAGAACGAGAGCACTGGTATTATCAGTAGGCATGTTTGAGAGAAAATGCCAGCTCAGTTAGGTGGTTGTTGGTACAATATACGACACCTCACCAGCTTGCTCCTCAGACATCTGGTTTCCTTTCATGCATTTGCTCCTAGCCCAAATTGGATTATTGCTTGAAGCCACTGATGGCACATTTAGCTTTTATGTTTTACTAGTAATAAACAGATTTCCTTTCCCTGCTCCCACCCCTTCTTCAAATTAACTGAGCCCATGACGTTGGATTTGGATTCACCTCCCAGCTCCACCATTAACCTTCTGAGCCTTTGGGACAAGCCGTTTCATTATTCCATGCTTCTATATATTCAATGGGGATTTTCTTTGTTAAAGAGCTTTGTTTTCTAATAATGAAAAGGACACCACAGCGGCCCACAATTATCCTTACAATAAAGGGAATTAGCACAATGATTTCAGCTCTGTAACGGGAAAGAAGCAATTCCAAAAAGAAGCACTGCTTGTGTATCTTCAACCTTTGTCAAGCTCTAGACCTTTGCTCAGACAAGTGGAAGCTTCCTCAGGGTTGAAAAGGGACGTCTCTTTTCTGGTAGTGCAATCCCGTACCTAGCCTCAGCAGGTTCTCAGCGGCATTTATAAAAGCAACACAATCGAATTTCTCAAAATCATCTTCTTTAGCCTAAAAAATAAAGAAAAAAAAGAAGGAAAAAAGAGACAAATTCCACTCCAGCCCTAAACTAATCTGAAACAACTGGATCTCTCCTTTTCTCAGAATACCCAAATCACAGCATTAGCCATAATTAGGTCTTCATTTGTTTTCCTGACAACAGAAAGCACACCTCAGAGTATGTGATTAAAGTACAAGCTGCCTCAGTGCCTTTGTCACAGGGCTCCTGGGCCATATCTCACAGGACAAGAGGAAACGGCCTCAAGTTGCACCAGGGGAGATTGAAGTTGGACATGAGGAACAATTTCTTCCCTTCATGGGTTGTCAAGGCCTGTCCCAGGCTGCCCAGGGCAGTGGTGGAGTCCCCATCCCTGGAGGGGCTTCAAAGCCATGGAGATGTAGTGCTGAGGGACATGGTTTAGTGGTGACCTGGCAATGCTGAGCTAATGGTTGGACTCGATCTTAAAGGTCTTTTCCAACTAAAACACTTCTATGATTCTAAGATTCATACCTACATATGACCCGCAAACGTAGTTACCCTATGACTTAGCACTTCTGGTGCCATGAAGGTCAGAGGAGAACCCTAAAAAGACATTAAAAACCGATTAGCACCTCAGTTCATTTTCTCTTTGCAGTTCAAGTCACTCATGAACCCAAAGTACTTTTTCAAGATGAACTCCCACCATCACTGAAATTATCACCGCTGAGATCAAAACCCAGCATTTTGGAAGGGGGTATAAGCAGGGAAGGGGCTACAACCAATGAAGACCAAACTAATTTTTTTATGAAGACATGATCCAAAAGTTTGTAGGATAAATCCCAGAATCACAGAATGGTGGAGGTTGAAAAGGATCTCTGGAGATCATCTCCTCCAACACCCCAGCTCCAGCAGGGTCACCCAGAGTAGGTTGCACAGGATCACACTGTCCGGGCAGGTTTGGAATCTCTCCAGAGAAGGAGACTCCACAACCTCTTTCGGCAGCCTGCACCAGGCTCTGGCACCCTCACAGCAAAGAAGCTTTTCTTTCCTTTGAGATGAAACCTCCTGGGTTCCAGACTGAGCCTGGTGCCCCTTGTCCTGTCACTGGGCACCACTGACCAGAGTCTGACCCCATCCTCTTGGCCCCACCCTTCAACTATTGATCAGCACTGATGAGATCCCCTCTCAGTCTTCTCTTTTCCAGGTTAAACAGCCCCAGGGCTCTCAGCCTTTCCTCACAAGAGAGATGTCCCAGTTCCTTTATCATTCTCACAGCCCTCCACCGGAGTCTCTCAGTAGTTCCCTGTCTCTCATACACTGGGGAGCCCAGAACTGGACCCAATACTCCAGAGGTGGCCTCACTAGGGCAGAGTAGAAAGGAAGGAAAACCTCCCTTAACCTGCTGGCCACACTCTCTTTCATACACTCAACCCTCCAAGCCTGTTCACAGCTGTCTGGTTCACCTTTCTGTGCAGAAAATAGCATTTAGGAATTAAAGGAAGGTCTGGGTTGGAAGGGACCTTTAAAGGTCATCTAGTTCTGATCCCTATTTAATGTGGGTTTTCTCTAATCTCTGGACATTCATGTGCTAATTTTCTTAACTTTTAAAAGAGTTCTCCAACGCTTCTTGAATCTCTGATACTCAGAGAGACCAGATTTTGGCCACTTATGTTCACAGAGCACAGGTCAGAGGGGTTCTTTAAACAGTGGTGTTTCATCTGGAAAAAATAAATAAATAAAAAGAAGCACAAAGTGTTAGTCCTATGGAAGTCCTGACTGTCGTGTCCTGGGACCTGAGCCCCGAAACAGGACTTCAGCTGCCCCCAGGTGAGGGGGTCAGCTGGTGCCTCGGATCATGGGAAGCTGGGAAAAGGTGGCCCAGAGACAAGGAGGGAGAGGCAGCTATGGGGTCCATCCACCAGCTCCACAAAGCGTGATCAGGAAGTTAGAAAATCCACACTCACCAGGAATGGCTCATCTAGGACATTGTCTTTATTATTTTTCTCCACAGAGGCAGACTCTGGGGGCTTTCTCCTCTGCTCAGGTGTCTTCCTGGGGGTCCCTGTCTCAGTCCAACCCCTCAGAGTAGCTCTGTGTGCCAGCACCCATCGCTCAGGCCCTGGCACGGTGATGGACTGAGGCAGAGGAGATGGTCAGGTGAGCCTGCAACCCTCTAAAAGTGCCCTTCTCAAGTAGCTGCACCCTGCCTGGTGTTTCAACCCAGCAGTGAAATCCATCATTTAAAAATCTTCTATGTGGGGAAATGATGGAGTATAAAATGTTCAGTGGTCATGAATTAAAGAAAGAAACATTGAAACTACACCCAGAGCCATGGAAGAGGAGAAAGATGCTACTTTATGGCTGCTAATGGAGCCATAGCTTGCAGACATGAAAACGTGGGCTGGAAGAATCTCCTGGAGATGCCCAACCTCCCATTCAAAGCAGGACCATCAGTAATATTCAATCTGTCAGCTGTGACTTTGTCCAGTGATTCCACCACCTCCCAGCAATGAAGGGTTACCTCCCAGGGTAACCTGGTCCAGAGCTGCACCTCCTCCCAGCAATGAAGTTCATCTTAACATCCAACCTAAACCTCCCAAGGTGAAATTTTTGGCTTCATTATGCCATCTGCCACTGTTCAGAGTTTGTAGCTGCCCTGGGATTCCTCTTGGCCAGATAAAAACCAAGCTCAGTACCCTCAATCTCTCCTAGAAGGTGTTGAGCTCGACACCCCTGACCAGCCTAGTTAACCCCTCCACCATTTCTCAAATGTTTGAGGACATCTCAGCCATTTCTAAGCATTTCATTGATGTGACTCTCAAAGCCCAGACAAAAAAGGGAGAATCTCTAGCTTGGAAGAGCGTCTGGAGAACCTTGCTGTGCTATTCACACACCTGCCTGAAGCTTCTGTCCTGCAGAGATGGCTGCTGGACCAACTCCTCCTCTAATGTGTGTCCTACACATCCTGCCCTCTTCATTTTAATCACTTTTTAAATTATCTCAAGACTTTCTGGGCACTGTTTGCAGTTCTGTTATCAGCTGTTAGCTGTGTTATCAGCTGTGATGTTGGTACAGGAAACCACAGCTGAAAGTACTCTTGGTCAGGGTGAATGGGGGATCTGCTCCTATGGACATGACATTACTCTGCAGGGCGACTTCACCAGCAGCACTCACCTTCTTTACTGGTGTGGCAAAGACTCCTGGCAGGGAAGCAGTTAGTTGCATAGTTGCTTCCATCATCCGTTTTATACAGTCCTGTCGTATCCATCTTGACCTCCAGAGCTCCTGGGGAGAGTGGGAAAGAAATAAACGGGTTAAAGTTGTCATCAGCTCTAAGGTTAGGTTGCTTTAAATGGCTCTTTGCAAGCATAGCCACAAATGAAGTGCCAGCCTGTAGGCAAAGAGACAACATCAAAGACAAATGAGGAGCATTGTGTCGTAAAACAGAGAAGTAAGCGAGGTACCAGCGGTAGGGCTGTGAGTTTCCAGTGTCAGAGAGCAAAATGCAGACACCGGTGTGGGGATGAGTCACTCTGTGGACAACAACTCACCCGATTCCTGCTTTACCCCTCACTCCTCCTGCCCCATCTCCTTCTCCTTGTCACTTGTGGGCACTCTGGGAAAAGAGCCACACCAGTTACCGCTCCCTAAACCTCAGCAATAAACTTCAGAGGCGCTGCATCGCTCCCATCCTGTGCTCTGTAGCAGGAGATGGTCTCCCAGTGCCATCTGATGGTGTCTCCACACTTGGACACTACTCTGAAAATTTTATGGCACAGTTGGACTACAGCATTCACGCACAGTGCTGTTATTTGGGGTAGCTCTCCCCCGCAACAGGTGCACGCCGTGTGTTCATGCACCAGTATATGCAGGAGGGCAGCTCTGTGCAATGTTGTCACGGGACGTCACTGACACTGGCAAGACGCTGCCTCACCACTGCACAGCGATACTCAGCAGGACGCAGATGCTGGCACTGCCGGTACACCGATGTGCACCTGTACACCCCAGTTACCCACAGCCAGCCTCACACAACACACTCCCTCGTATCTCATCCCATATCACACACCTTCCTGACATGTACCCCTACGTATACACCCACACCACCAACCCAGCTTCCACACTGACATCCCCTCAAAAAAGCCACCCATGAACACCCTCACAGACCCCACTCACACATATACGCCCTGCACACACACACAAACATCCCCCCACTCTCCTCACTACACCTCCTAAGCACACCGCAGCAAGCACACAGCTCACGTTCTTAACATCCCAAAACACCAACAGTCCCCCCCTAGACATTCCCCACACTAGCAGACACCCATAGTGATGCACACCCCACACAAACACTCACGTACACCCTGATACATCCCACATACACCCGCATCCACCCACTCCCCACTCTGGCGGGCTCCCACAACCACATACCCCCACATGAATCCTCACACGCACAAATACCCGCTTACCCCCACAAAACACTCCCTCCCACACCCCACATACAACATACAACCCCCCTTCACATACACTCCACGCAGACAGCTGAGGACACCCTCTCGCACCCCGCTCAGACACACACACCCCCGCACACCTACCCACGACACCAGAGCCACCCCAACTCCTCAACCCCTCTACTCCCGCAAACGACCATAGAGTTCATGCTCCTCCACGGCCTAGAGAGGCCCGGCACACGTCTACCCCTCCCCAGGCCCCAGACTCGGGCAGCCCAGCCGGGCGGTGCACCCCGCTCCCCACCCTTTAGCCCGGGGCCGAGGGCCGCCCTGGCCGTCCTCGCTCCTCGAGCAGGCCCCCCACCTCCTCCTCCTCCTCCTTTTCTCACCACACGTCCCATAGCAACGGGGCAAGCGGGTGGGACGGACCACACCTCCCAGCGTGCGACGCGACGCGGCGCGCGCGGGAGTCATAGAATCATAGAATGTTAGGGGTTGGAAGGGACCTCTGGAGATATCAAGTCCAACCCCCCTGCCAGAGCCGGATCACCTAGGGCAGGCCACACAGGAACGCATCCAGGGGGGGTTTGAAAGTCTCTGGAGAAGGAGACTCCACATCCTCTCTGGGCAGCCTGTTCCAGGCTCCATCACCCTCACAGGAAAGAAGTTTCTCCTCATGTTGAGGTGGAACCTCCTGGGCTCTAGCCTATACCCGTTATTTCTTGTCCTGTNCTAGCCTATACCCGTTATTTCTTGTCCTGTTACTGGGCATACAGCAAAGAAACCGGCTCCTTCCACTAGACAACCCCCCTCAGATATTTATAGACATGAATAAGATCCCCTCTCAGCCTTCTCTTCTCCAGACTAAACAGCCCCAGTTCTCTCAGCCTTTCCTCATAGGAGAGGTGTTCCAGTCCCTTAATCATCCTGGTAGCTCTCCGCCGGACTCTTTCCCGCAGACCCCTGTCTCTCTTGAACTGGGGAGCCCCAAAGCGGAGGGGAGGCGTTTTCCGCCCGCGCGCTCCCGTCGCCCCCCGCGCGCGGCCAATCGGCAGCGAACAGGTCTCGCGGCGAGGGGCGGGGCGNGCCGCCTGCATGGCCGCTTCTTTCTTTTTCTACCAGCCAGGCTAGTTTTAGCTCTGCCATCCTGACAAAAACCCGGCTGACGGTAGAGCTGCGGTGGGTGTCTTGCCAGGGAAATAACGCTGGACGTGGCAGAGGTGCGAGGTGGAGCAGAGCGGGCTGGAAAAGTCTGCTGAGAATCCCTAGCCTCGTCTCTGTGGTTCAGAGGGACTTACTAGTAGCGTGGCGTTGGTCTCGGGTCGGTTTTTAGCGGTCAGGTGTTTCTCTCGCAGCTCTAGGCAGTATTTGGCAACCTGGTAGCAGAAACTAAAGACCTGGAGGCATTTTTTTCTTCCAGAAGAAGATGCAAACAGTTGTGTCTGATTGCAGAAGGGTGCATTTCAGAGTGACGTATTTGGCAGCTCTCGCTGAACTTCAAGCTACGTGTGACTGTAATTGAAAATACTTTGATAGAGGTATATTCATGACTTCTAAAGAGTATAGTTTTCCTACATCTCTCTGAGATTGCGTTATCCTTTCTATCCCTTAAGAATTCAGTGGGCTTTCTTTGGAACAGTAGCAGAAGTTGTCAAGCGAGTGTTTTTAGGGGAAGATGCGCTAACTAAGTATTTCCACCTGCCTTCTTTGGTTTTGAACTGGCAGCAGTTTGCGGTTAAACTTCAAGAACTCCGGAAAGCGTCGTGCTCTCAAGGCGTTCCCGTTCTTCCCAGTGCGGGCTGTGGGTGCCGAGGGGTGGTGATTTCAGAAGGGCAAAGAGATGTTGGTAAGGAAAATGCGCTGTTGGAACGAGAGCTGAATCCTTTAGGGAGAAAACAGTTTGAACTTCTACCTGAAAGAGAAACAAAATTGATAAAGTTCTGTCTTCTTTTTCCCTCTGTCCCCATGCTGATCTGTGTGACTTTATTTCCGCCCCCTGGATGACTTAAATGTGATGGAGTAATTTCTGTGACCTGGTGTATATATTGCTGAGGTGTTAGCTGGAGAATTGCGGCTTTCAGTCCAGAATTTGCTGAAATATTTCTCAAACAGAAAAATAATGGGTTATCAGGGTGAGTTTAGGGAGGTCTGTGCTTTCACTACCCCAGTTTAGGGAGATCTGCATCTTAACTCTGCCATCTTTTGTTCTCCTCATGTCCTTAAAGTGTTTGTGATAATCTGAGGGCTCATCCTGACCTCTCCCCACTTAACCAGAACCACTGAAGGGTGCGTACTCACTTCAGAATGGTGTGCAGTAGCGGCTACAGTCCACCCGAAAACCTTGAGAATTCACATATTTACCACAAAACTAAATTTTTAATCACACTGTGTCCCTACTAGAGCAAAAACTTTGAAGGTCTTGCAAGCTCCAGGACTGAAACCACTTCCTGAATACCAACAGCCACCAGCCTTCCCCTTCTGTGCTCCAGGAGGAGCTCTCTGGTACCAGGAGATGTTTCCTGTGAGTACAGTCAGACAGCACTGGTATTTTGTTGGAGCAGAGAATTGCTGTGCTTCCTCCCTGGAGTTCGCTACAACTTTTCTTTCCCAAGGAAGAGGAGGGAACCGATGTGCAGTGTGGTGTCCCTGTACACTGACACTTGCAAATCGTGCTTCTGCAGGGCTTGTAGGGTGCAATGCCACTGTTAGAATTTACGTTCAAGAGGGAGTTGGAGACGTGTCATGTGAAACTTGCTGCTCTGTTGGCCACAGCTCAACCTACAGGAAAAGGCCATTGGCTGCTGCGAGCTGTGAGGAAGGCATAGAACCCCAGCATGGTGGGGGTTGGCAGGAAGGGACCTCTGGAGAACATCTCATCCAACCCACCTGCTAGATCAAGGTCACCCACAGCAGGTTGCCCGGGATTGCATTGTCCAGGAGGGCGAATCTCTCCAGAGGAGACTCCACAACTCCTCTGGGGAGCCTGGGCCAGGCTCTGGCACCCTTCTCTGGCACCTGGAGGAAACCCTCCAGGTTTCCTCCTGGAACCCTTTTTCCCAGGAGGAAAAAGAAGGTTTTCCTCCTGTTCAGATGGAACCTCCTGGGTTCCAGTTTGTGCCCATTGCCCCTTGTCCTGTCACAGGGTGCCACTGACAAGAGTCTGGCCCCATCCTCTTGACACCTGCCCTTATGATACTGAGAAGCATTGATCAGATCCCCTCTCAGTCTTCTCTTCTCCAGGCTAAACAGCCCCAGGGCTCTCAGCCTTTCCTGGGCACAGAGATGCTCCAGTCCCCTCAGCATCTTTGGAGCCTCCACTGGACTCTCTCCTGTAGTTCCCTGTCTCTCTTGGACTGGGGAGCTCAGGGTTGGACCCAATATTCCAGAGGTGGCTGCACCAGGCCAGCGTAGAGGGGGAGGAGAACCTCCCTCAACCTGCTGGCTACGTTCTTCTTCATGCACCCCAGAACCGTCTTGGCCCCAAGGGCCCGTTACTGCCTCGTTGGAAACTTGTTGTCCCCCAGGAGTCCCAGATCCTTCTCTGTGGAGCTGCTTCCCAGCAAGTCACCCCTTCCCTGTGCTGGTGCAGGGGGGTTATTCCTTCCTAGGTGCAGGAGCCGACGCTTGCCCTGGTTGAACTTCATGAGATTTCTGTCTGCCCAACTCTCCAGCCTCTCCAGGTCTTGCTGAATCGCAGCGCAGCCCTGATGTGTCAGCCCCTCTCCGCAGTTTTGTATCATCAGCAAAATGGCTCAGAGTCCACCCTGTCCCTTCACTCAGGTCATCGATGAATGTCTTGAACAAGACCGGACCCAATCTTGACCCCTGGGGAACTCTGCAAGCTAGAGGCCTTCAACAAAACTCTGTGCTGCTGATCACAACCCTCTGAACTTCGTCCTTCAGCCAGTTCTCAAACCACATCACCGGAGTCCACATACATCTTCAGATGGGGCCCTTCCAACACACCCCGGTCCGCCACGCTGCTCCATTGCATGTCCCGGTTTGAAGAGTTTTGGGTTTTAGGTTTTTAGGAACGGGCGGTTCCTCATTTTTCATTCTTGTAGTGGAAAATACAGATGAGAACTGTGATTCCACTTGAAGAGTTTGTATAGTCTACACTGGTGCTCCTGTTGCAGTAGCAACAGATTCTTTTTTTACAGTGTGAGTTGATTATGTTTGTAATACCCAAAGTGTGCCGTAAACTTCTGAGCAGTATTTGAAGAGACAGGCGAGCTGCCCAGAAGAGGTTGCGAGCTAAGATTGAACANATTTGCGTCCCATTTGTAGTGTATTCATGTTCAGGACAGGTATAATTGCCTTTTGCTTCATTTTTAAAACAAAGTAGTCAAAAAGGATGACACCAAGTTGAGTGGCGTGGGTGACATGCCTGAGGGACAGGATCCATTCAGAGGTACCAGGACAAGCTGGAGAAGTGGGCCTGT
>VWZK01008082.1:1652-32740 GCA_013396935.1 Baryphthengus martii
TCCTAGGCACAAGTACAAACTGGGTACAGAGTGGGTTGAGAGTAACCCTGAAGAGAAGGACTTGGGACTGTTGATAGATGAGAAGATCGACATGAGCTGGCAGTGTGCTCATGCAGCTCAGAAGGCCAACCNGGCCTGTAACAAATGTTCTGTGTTAACTCTGCTCACTCCCTGAAGGAGAAGACAAAAGGAATAAGGGAAAGAGAGATTTATCAATTAGAAAAGGAAACTAGAACAGCTTTGACAAAAATGGAAAATAATAATAATAAAAATGGAATACGTACAAATACATACAAAACTAATATCTAACCCAAAACCCTCTGATGGCAATTATGTCACCATCACCACTGATGTTGTGGAGCAGGCACCAGGAAAGTCCTAGACTGTGCCTAGCAACAGACAGGAACCATGTTCAGGAGCTGGATTCTGGTACTGGATTCAGGAACACTCAAATCAGAATTGAAGGCAGAATGGCAGAGTCCTCCTTGGATTCCAGTCATTGAAGAAACAAAGTAGAATCCGAGCAAGGGCCCCAAGCAAGAACCCCCGAGCTGGGAGCAACCAAGCAAGGGTCCCCAGCAGCCGAATACGGTGTCTATGGGATGGAATACCCCCTTGGTCAGTTTAAGAACACCTATCTGCCTGCTCCTCCTCACAGGTGTGGCCTTTTACTTTTTGCACTCCCCAGTGTGGTACATAAAATCTAGCAGTGGCCTTGGTCTGCACACCAATCCCTGGTACTAACTCTAAACGAGGAGCATTATCACTTCTAGAAGCAGGCACTGCCTGTGAAAACATGCTGCTAACTTCAGAAAGGGCAGTTAGTTAAAGGAGCTTAGGTGAAAAGTAAAATCACTGAACAGAATTGTTCTGTTCTAATTCAAACCAGGACGCACAGTAACATTTTTCTTGTAGTCATTCCCAGGTTGCATGATATCTAAACCAGAACTGTGGTTTAGTAACGCAAGAACCCAAACATACTTGATTTTGTTCAGTTCCTTAGAAAGCTTACTATTTATGTAATGACATAGATGAAAATAATCCTCCTCATTCAATCAATCTGACATTGACTGATTCTTTTAAAAGAGAGGTACTAGCCTCTAAAAACTGATAAGGGTTTTTACAAAGCAGCTGGTTTGGTTTTGGTATTTACAGTTAGTTTTAAATGGTGTCATCTTAACAATCTACATTTTACATCAATCCTTTTTACTCCCTTTTGGTTTAGAGGTACACCAATAGTAATTTTTGTAGAAAAAAAAACAACAAACTTGCTTTTAGAAATAGCAGGCAGCTTGTTTCATTAGGAAATAAGATACAAAGAAGCATAATATTACAATCCATTTTATTATTTAACCCTTAGGTACAAAGCTTGGTTTAATGTTAACTTTAAAAATGCATTTTACATAGTGCTTGACATGCAGAACACAAATATCAATGCCAGTGGTATCAAAATATTAAACAATATTCAGTTATGTCTGTTTTTTTAAATTGTACACTCCACAAGGTTTTATATTTTTGTTTCCTACCAAAATTTAAAATCAGTGTGAAAAGACGTTTCTATGTCTTTTTATAATCAGAATGGTTTGGATTTCATGGTATTTAAATAATTCTAAGAGTTTTTGAATCACTAAAACTGGGTTTTTTTAAAAGTAAAGGCGTGAATATTAAAAAAAAATGAAGCTAGAAAACCAATGTCAATGTCAGTTATTCCACAAAGACTCTGATATAATTCTGTTCCTTTATTAGATTATATGAAGAAGTTATTTCACTCAAAGCATAAAGAGATCCAAGCTAAAATTAATACCATTGCAGTAGATCATTTTTGCTGCTTAAAAAATAAAATAAATACAAAGCCCACATACCCTATACATTGAAATTACAGGATTAAGAGATAAACATTAATTTCATTTTTGGGGGGCATAGTATGTAGGTAGTAAAAAAAAACCAAACAATTGTCCTCTTCTCAGGACATTACATTTAGGCTTACTTGAGAAACATAAATGTATCCATTCCCAGCTCTGAGATACCAAAGTTGAAGTAAGCCCACAAGTAAAGCCTGTGGTCTTGTATCCTACTCAATTCCAAGGCAAGTAAAATGTGGCTTTAAATGCATATTTATACTCTTCTACACAGTGTACCTGCTGGACTGGGAATTTGAAACTACTTTTAAGACATAGGGTCCCCAAGTTTTTTTTTTAATTTTTCAACTGTTCTCCAAAAAGAAAAGATAAGGGAAATGATGATACAAAACTGGGAGGAGTGGCTGACACACTGGAAGGCTGTGCTGACATCCAACGTGACCTAGACAGACTGGAGAGCTGGGCGGGGAGAAATTTAATGAAATTCAATAAGGGCAAGTGTAGAGTTCTGCATCTGGAGAAGAACAACCCCATGGATCAGTACAGGTTGGGGGCTGATCTGTTGGAGAGCAGCTCTGGAGAAAAAGACCTAGGAGTCCTGGTGGACAAGAGGATGACCATGAGCCAACAATGCGCCCTCGCGGCCAAGAAGGCCAATGGCATCCTGGGATGCATTAGAAGGAGTGCGGCCAACAGGTTGAGGGAGGTTCCTCTCCCCATCTACTCTGCGTTGGTGAGGCCCCACCTGGGGTACTGAATCCAGTTCCGGGCACCTCAGTTGAAGAAGGACAGGGAACTACTGGAGAGAGTCCAGTGCAGAGCCACTGGGCTTATTAAGGGAGTGGAACATCTCCCTTCTGAGGAGAGGCTGAGGGAGCTGGGTCTCTTTAGCTTGGAGAAGAGGAGACTGAGGGGTGACCTCATTAATGTTTATAAGTATGTAAAGGGTGAGTGTCAGGAGGACGGAGCCGGGCTCTTCTCAGTGATGCCAAATGACAGGACAAGGGGCAATGGGTGCAAACTGGAGCATAGGAGGTTCCATCTAAGCACAAGGAAACACTTTTTCACAGTGAGGGTGACAGAGCACTGGAACAGGCTGCCCAGAGAGGTTGCAGAGTTTCCTCCTCTGGAGACATTCCAGAGTGTGTGACCTACTCTA
The DNA here is from genome assembly GCA_013396935.1 of Baryphthengus martii. NCBI lineage: Eukaryota > Metazoa > Chordata > Aves > Coraciiformes > Momotidae > Baryphthengus > Baryphthengus martii. Next base: position 4,671 of record VWZK01008082.1, read on the forward strand.
GGTGATCCTGCTCTGTCAGGGGGGTTGGACTCGATGACCTTTCGAGGTCCCTTCCAGCCCTAACATTTTATGATTCTCTGAAATATTTCCAGCACAATCAGTTATGGTTTGCAAAAACATTTCTTACATAAACACACATTTACCTGCCATAATGTTTTGGCAGAACATGAATACTTAGTGCGCTAAGCACATGCTGCTTCTTTCTGTTTGGAGGTGGTCATTGCAATAGTCATTTAACCTGGCAGCCAAATGAGCACATACTGCTTTATGCATTTATATGTACTTAATCCATTTACTTAGCTACATATTCAGAAGATATTAGATGTTGCTATATTTCTAACCAAAAACTCTAAAATATCTTAAGCAAAATCACGAGCCAAATGAAGTATTTTAGGATGTTTGCCTAAACATAGTTAGTTTGTGAACTTGTAAAAAAAATACATTGTCCTGGAAGATTTGATCAAAATAAATAATAAAAAAAAGGCCTTGCAGCATGTCCCAGGTTTCCAGCAATATTGATGTGAAGACTGCTGTGCTAACACACAGCATCTTTTCTCCAGTAACAAGTTTATCGTCTATGATGCACAGTTTCATAGCACTTCCAGCAGGTACATACTGAAACTGGATGTCTGTGCGTATCTCTAAAATTAGCTTCATAGATAGCCTACAGCATACACAAATGCTAATGAAGAATAAATAATCCTAAAAAACAAACTTTGACTGTTGTTAAAAAGACAAACTCAGGTCCTAGATTGGCAGAGCAATATATTGTCGCTTTTGCATTTTCAATTTGGACTAGTATAAAGTGCCATTACTTCTAAAGTGAAGCAGCAAAATTAGTGATATCTTTAATAAATGTCAAAGAATATGTTAAGTTGGAGTGGACCTCTGGAGGTCCTCTGGACTGGCCTACCACTCAAAACAAGGCCAACGTAGATCAGGCTTTACGGGGTCTTTTCTGGTAAAGCTTTGAGTGTGTCCAAGGATGAGATTCCACAACCTGTCTAGGCAGCTTTGTCTAGTGTTCAACCATACAAATTGTGAATTTTTTCTTAACAACATCTTGTCATAATTACAGTTTAAAAAAAAATGTTATAAATTATAAGCTCAGAGCTTTTCATTTTGTGAAGCATCCCTAAAAATTTACACTGTAACCTTTTCTAAATTAAAAAAAAAAAATAAAAAAAATAAAAAAAAAGGTATTCCAAGTGAAAATTATAAATATGGTATAAAATGAGTTCTTTCAGAATTTTTAAAATGTTTATCTTAATAGCTCAGATCTGAAACATCACAGTCCTTCTTCATAGATTTCAGGAACAATGTAAGTACAAAACATCAATATTAAAGGATAGCATAGTGACTTGGCCTTTAGTGTTTGCATCATCTGTTATTACCACGGACTGTAAGACTTCAAGGATGTCCTTTCAGTTTCGTCTTTCAACCTGATTTGCTCAGATTTTAACCTTTTATTCCTCTAAAATGATCCTACTGTTATCAAAATTAAAAATTATTAGAGACACATGTTAACTTGCAGTATTAGAGAGAAGTAAAATAACAGGTTTAGATTCCTGTGACATAAATCACAGCTCTGTATAACAGCTTTGGTGAGAGGTCAATAATCTTTATATCAGTTAACAAAATGTTTGCAATGTTGCTGAATTTAAAAATTCCAGCAATCCTACCATCACGAAAACAAAATCCATCTTGTGGTTGCACAAATCTATAGCTTCCACCAATCAGTTCCCTTTTCCCCTTAAGATGTCCAGTAATTACTGCTTCCATTTTTAATTTTCTGCTTTGCTTTCTGGCTGAATATAACGCTGACAATAAAAACCTGTGTATTTTTCTTTAGTATTATCACTATTGTCATTAGGAGGACCTGCTTTTGGGAACTAAAAAATCCACTGCTTAGGTACTTGTCATCTTTTATAAATTGCTTCAGTGATTTTGTTACATAGTCCTAATTAAGTCTATGCTTATTTTTACTTAAATCACTTATCATAGAGTTTTGATTGAAGACTCTGTTTGTTGTAGAATGAGTGGAGTGCATCTGACTCAGATGAAAGCAGTGGAACAATTTATTGAGAAAGATCAAATGTTTTGGTTAATTAGTAAAGGATCAACAAAGGTTAATTGAGGTTCAGTTGGATGGCAAGGCCACTACCTTAATTACTACAAGGCAACAGATCAAATATAAGCAAATATGGTAACAACATATAGCTGTAAGTAAATTTGTAACTAAAAGCAGTATCTTCATAATCTTATGTGATTTAAAGAAACCAATATGATCGTAATATCTGTGTTAATTAATTTATATGAACCTAAAGTAATTTTTACAGGGACTAAGAATAAGGGGAAGGGATAAAGGTGACCCTCCTCTTGAGTACCAGACTTTCACATTGGACCCCCTTGCTTTCTAAACTCCTCTCCAAAGAGGAGCCTAGGTGCCGCTAAGTCAAATCTTAGACCCGGTCAGTGGATTATGTCTAGGGATATGAAGTATTAAATTTTTGGTAAAGTACTTTGTATGACACAGTGTTTTAGGGTAAGTGATAATAGCAATTCATTAACACTTGCGTGAATAACAAACTATAATGCTAAATCAAAACAAGCAATTAATTAAGATAAATGCAATAGTTCCCATAAAGTCTAGCAAAATTACTAAACAAAAGTAAGTCACACATATACACACAGCCATATATGGTCATAGTGGTTAATCGATAAATGAGATTGTATAATTCTGCAGATTAGAATAAATTTGGGTACCCTGTGATCTCCAGGATCTTTAGAAAGAAAGATCTTGTAGATCACTAGTACTTATATCTCCCTTTGTCAGCTTGTTGCAAGTGGATGGTGACTCTTCCTCGTCAGTCTCTGTGAATGGGCAGTAACTCATCCTTGTCACACTTAGACAGAATATAACTCTACTTCATAGGTTTTACCAGTGGACAGTCTCTGATCTGAGAAGCGTCTCAAGTTAGAGATGTGAGACTCAACCTGCTGAGATTCCAAAGATCTCAAATGGGCCTCCTTAGGATTAGTATTTGCAAGGTATGAGTTGATTGACTTTGGTCAAAATTGGATGTATTTTTCCACTGTGGCCATTAATTTTGTGAGGAACTTCGCTCTCTCTCATTGACCCCTTTGCTCAGAGTATTCAAAGTCATGGATATAGTTTGTGGTAGGCCAGATTACTCCAGTTCACTGACTCCATTTCTAGGAGTGATGGAGAAATCCTTTTAGTTTCAGCAACTGCACAGGACCAGATCATACCAGCCACTAGGGCCTACCACTCTTTCCCAAGGTCTGAGCTTTCTCAGACTCTAGACTTTCCTAGGCTGCTGTTTTGTGAAACTAGGCAACAATGGTACTGGTTTCGCAATGCGACCTATGAGTTAGCCTCACTAGAGAGTGACCTGGGTGCAGCAGAGTCTGTACCACCACAACACTCTCAGATGAAATTGCATCTATAGGGAGTCTTCACAATAACTAACAATCTGCCTGAAGCTAAACCTACTGCTCTGCTTAATGGATAACATGATAAATCTAATGTAATAGTACAGAGGAATGTCATGGTGACCTGGACAACAAACTAGGTGGATTAAAAAAAATAGTAATTTGTCTTATTTTCTGCTCTCACATTCTCTCGCTGACTAAGTCCTGTGACTTGGCTGTTTCTATATGCTCATCTCCTGAGTAATTATACTTGCACTTAACTTTAGCACCTGAGTTTACAACTGTTCAATGTTTTGTCAAGAGCTGTTACAGACCTTCCATAAAAATCAAAAATGAATCCTGCGTACACTTAAGAGAAATATATACTCAAGATATGTTTCTAAAAATCTTTAACTCTTCACAGAATCAAGTACAAAGAAAATTTCCAGTTTTCCTGTAGTAAAAAGATGAGAGTTTAGAGTTATCTCAAACTTTTCAAATCTGCATTAGAATTTCAGAGTTTTCTGTTACCTGTTTATCACTGTATATAGTGCTCTCTTTAAAAATATTGAGCTCTGCTACAGGTCTTATGAAGAGCAGTCAGAATGTCTGGCGTAGAATATGTACAATAGCTTAAATACCTACAAATGAATTCACTGATAATTCAAGGGAATCATGAAAATATTGACTAATACAATTCCTATTTATCCCTGAAAAATTTTGATGCAGACTTTTGACTATTTGAACCTTGTTTCTGAAAATACCTGCTAACTGCACATGTCCTCATATACTTTCAAAATTCACTCTCCTTTGTTTAAGAGTAAATTCTAGGAAAAAAAAAAATACAGAAAAAAACAAATTAAGAGATTATAGTCTTTTTTAAATCATCACAGAAAGTATTTAGACTTTAACTGTTAAAATTCTGAATTCTCTATATTCACAAATCTGTAAGTACATTAAAATAATTCAATATCTTTACAGCGTGTGATGGAGAAGGCATGGGCTTCATCAAGCAGCTGAATAGTATCATTTTTCATCTGCCTCAGTTAATATTTCAGGACTAAAATTTCCAATACTCCCTAGACACCTAAGGATCATGAAACACTGATCCACAACAGTGAGCAAAACAAAACAATGAGTTTATATCATTCTAGAGTCTTTTAAAAAATTTTGGAAATTAGAAGTATTTTGCATATAGACCTTGAAATTTCCAAATCAGTGACACCAAGTTATAATGCTATCACTGAGTAATTCTTTTTGCACAATAAATCTGTCCAACTACCAGCTGTCGGAACAATGTGAAATTTAATCAAAAAGGACCCTAATAATAAATCTTAGGTAGCAAAGGCTCAAAATGCACCTGGTATCCTATCTGTCTGCATTGGCTTACACACAAATAGTTTTAACTCCATTGTTTAGCCATAACTACCACTGATTCTTGACAGAATACATAAATAAATACTTTGAACAGAAGACTATTGGCTGAAATACTTAAAGAAAATAGTGATTGCAATATGATTTTTAAAATATTTTAAATGTACAAATATGTCTGTAGAATTGGAGTTTTTTTACTCTTAAAGGGTCATTAGGTTTTACAAAGGGAATTATTTTCCTTTTATTTATAACATACTTATTCAAATGTGTTACACATGCAAATAATTATTTGTATTTTTTGTGGAAGTACTGTGTGGATTTAAGGTACACACATAGTCTTGCTCTTAGTTTCCGTAAATACCTGGTTGCTGCTCATATGACAGATAAAACTCCTTAAACGAAATATTCCATACATATATCAACTTTTGTGTGGTAGATACATATAAACCAGTAATCATTAGAAGTACTTTCCGAAAGTGCTATTTTAAAATTCTTTTTGGTGCCAATTCATTTAACCATCAACTCATCAAGAGATTTTGAATATATGTGGTGTTTATTAATGCTATATTAGTGTTCATTTAACACCATTTCCATTAAAACCAGTTTGGGAAAGCATTGCTATTCAAGACACTACTTAACTTTAATTAAGAACATTTTTATTTTTTTTTTCATTTCAGTGCTGCTTTCAAAACTCTTTCATTTCTTACTTCTACATTGTGCTTTTATGGAATAGATTTCTATTAGTGTCTTCCTTCTTAAAAATTTAAATACCCATATTTTTTTCAACAGCTTTCTTAATTAAAACTATCTGGCCAAAGCATCTTTTACTGTTACTGTTTACTTTCAAAACAATTGTCTCAATATAAAGACTAAATTATTTGGATTCTTCCATAGATTTTTATATTTTCCACTAATAGAATTAAAATGGTTTTGGTGCTACCCATGCATCTGTTATATTAAGAAAGCTACACACACTAGAAAGAAACAGTGACCAGACAGTAAAATTTGTCCAAAGTACTGCAGATGTTTCATTAGCATAATCAGGAGAAATGGTATTCTTGTAAAGATTCTTGTAAAGATTCCAAAAATTGGGTGTCAAGGTTTAGAGACTGTCACGGCCACTAGACCTATAACAGATGTTCTCTGTTAACCCTTCACCCTTCCCAAAGGGGAAGAGAAAGAGAATAAGGGACAGAGACTTATGGATTAGAAAATAAAATTAAAGCAGCTTTAATGAAAATAATAATAAATGAAATATATGCAAATATATATAAAAAAAACCAATATCAAACCCAAGCCCACTGATGGTAATTACAATATTGTCACCGTTGATGCTGTGGAGCAAGCACTGGGGAAGCCCCAGACAGGGCTTGGTGGCAGATGGGAACCGAATTCAAGAGCGGAATTCTCTAACTGGATTCAGGAATATACAGATCAGGATTGAAGGCAGAATGGACAGAGACCTCCTTGGATGCTAGTCACTGGTGAGGAGATCTTCACCCTCATGGTCCCTGAGCTTTATACTCAATATGATGTATATGGGATAGAATACCTCATTGGTCCATTTAGAGTCACCTGTCCTATCTGCTCCTCCTCACAGCTGCAGTCTTTTACTTTATGCAGTCCTCAAAGTACTACACAAGATTTAGCAGTGACCTTAATCTGCACACAAATCCTTGGCAGAAACTCCAACCATCGAGTGTTATCACTGCTAGAAGTAGAAACTGTCTGCAAAATTATCCCATTAACTTCAGAAAGTGCAGTTAGCTAGAAGAAACTTAGCTGAGAAGTAAAATCACTTAACAGTATTATTTCTGTTCTAACTCAAACCAGGACACTGGTGAGAATAACAGTAACAGATGGACAGAAACAAAAATATGTGTTTGTTATAGTATTTATAAAACAGGACTGATAACAAAATGAAGCTGATAAAATAAATCTTATGGGTCACTCATTCAGATCAGAGAAGGGGTTGTAACATTTTATGAGAAAGTATAATTATTTTCTATTATGTAAGCAGCATTTGTTTTATTCAGTCAATACACTATTGCATTTTCTCAGAACAAATGTGTTTAGAGCATGAAACAAATATCAAGTGATGAAATCTACAGTGCTGTTTATAGAAAGGCAGTATAGTTAATGAAATGTATATGTATGGCTTCCTCTCATTCTCAACTATCACACAGAAGATGAATAAGAACAGGCAGAAACAAACAAACAAAAAAGAATATATTGTTGCTGAAGATAATAAAGATACAGATAGAGTTACACTGAAAATATAGCAAAACCATTTCTTTGCAGGATGCAGTCAGCATATTGTACAAACACAGACTGGTTCAGGTTTGTTCTTATGTATGGTACCATCATCACCATGTCTTTTAAAAGCCTCATGACCCTTTTGATTTTTAATATAAGTTTCCACTTTCTTAATGTTCATCCTTTATCTTGGTCATTATCTCCCTTCTGCTATATTGCCTTTCCTTTAATCACATTTTTGTACGTTTCTATTATAACAGTCTTAATCACATGATTTTAAGACCACCAAAGAAAAGTAAACACAAAAGCTCTGGATTTGAATTCATACTTGTATAATGCATACAATTCTATCATGTAGCTTTGGCTGGAAAAGAGCATTCATAAGGTTTAGCTGCTAAAACAAAACTAAAGAGGGAATATATGTAACTCTTCCACATATGCAAATTATAGTTGTTACAAATACATATCCTTCTCACATGGCTCGTTCTTCAGTATGATAATTCTGATAAGCAGAATTACCAATTGATCATCAATAACTCATTCCAATATTTCCCTTGCTTTTCTTGATCTGGTCCTTATGCAAGTATGTCTTCAATATAACTTGAAATCAGCAAATCTGACAGATATTGAAGTCTATGTAGTTTATCAACTGGGTATTTCTGATGTTCTTATATACATATGTCATTATCAAGTTGGAAGTTGAAGAAAGGCGTGTGCAATCAAGCCATCAACACTTTCATTTCTTATATTTCAGGAAAACATTTCCAATTTGACTGGTAGCTAGTTCTGAAACTATGCAACCTGTTCCAAACATACGGCAAATTTCCTAGATGATATGCTGCTGCACACTATCAAATTGATATCTTTTGCTAGCATTTTTAAGATACCACTGATTCTTGAGACTGACAGGGGCAAGTGGTGGAGGATATGTAGATATTAAGTGGTTCAGATTAAACCAATCTTAGTGAGTCATCAGAGTGTGTAAGTGGTTCACATTACATTCTTAGCCCATGGATGCTAGAGATTTACTTAAAAATAGAAGTTGTATTTGCTATTATTACACAATTCCTATTATAAGTACTTCATTTTAGCAGTCCCTTGTGTCTGTGCCCTCATCTACTGACTTACTTAATTTGCAAGGCTTCTTTTCTGCTACTCAGTTCTGCTGTTCTCTCTGTTCTTTTCTGTGTGCCTGAGGAAGCATCACCTCTATCAGAGGGTAGCCAGAGTGAGTTTCTGAGTTAGAAGGGTTCCTGCTGATAGGTGCATTAGCAAGGTACACAGCCACGTGCAATTGACAAGTAGACACAGAACCTGGAGCTCTTCACATCCCAAATGTAGGTGGATTAGATTACCCACTGGAGTCAGTGGTTGATGGGAACTGGATTCAAGAAATGGATTCAAGAATTTATGAATTGGGATTGAAGGCAGAAGAATGGACAAAGTCCTCCTTGGATGCTAGCCATTGAAGAAGAGAGATTCACCGTTGTGATCCCTCAACTTTATTCTGAGTTTAACAGATCTGGAATGGAATACTTTGTTGGTCAGGTTTGAGTCATCTTCCTATCCGATCCCCGTGCAGGTACAACTTTTTGACTTACTTACAACATTTTTACTTAGGGCACTCCTATGTGTCACACAAGTTAGCAGTGACCTTGATCTCCACAGGAGCAAGTATAAGCGAGAGGCTTTCTGCACACCAGCCCTTAGTAGTGACTATAAACTTTAAGCATTGTCACTTGTAGAAGCAGACACTGTCTGCAAATACATGTTGTTTCCTTCAGAAAGTTCAGTCACTTAGAATTGACTTAGCTGAAAACTAAAATCACTAAATGGACAGTTGGTCAAACCAGGACAGCAGTGAAGCATTTACTGTATGCTAACAAGTACAGTGTTAGGAGGGGAAACTCTGAAAATATTTCTGAGGAAATAAGTCTATTATTGCAAAAATTTCCCCTTATTCTCTCCCACTAGCTTCTCTAAATGTAGATTTCAATTTTAACCAGGGACACCATACATTATACAAGGTGGTAAACCCACTGCAAGGGTTTTACTAACAATGAAGAGAGCTAGTAATGAATGGGCGTATTAATACAGAATGTGTGATTTCCGTATTGTCCTCTGAGAACTTCAGAAAACAGGTCAGATGACCACACTTTACAACAGGGAAATAGCAATTAACCTTATGATAGTGTTAAGTCTGCAATATTGCCATTTTTGTGAACAATTTCTCTAAGCAACATAGAACTATTTTCTGGGTCATACCCTGTTAAGATATTTGTGTTCACAATAGTTTTGATAGGGATAGTTGTGTTTGGCCAAAATTCTCACCGCAACAACAGCCCAGAAGCAAGTCTGCCTTATAAATCAGCCCTGTCAAGGAGTCCGTTGTAATGGTGGTTGTCTCTTGTCAACCAAGAAGGTAATTATATTGTATTTCAGAAATGTTCAGAAAATATGTATTTCATATGCAGTTTTTCTTCCCTGCATGGCTCCCTTTGTCGCTGGTCGAGATTTGGTCATACTTTGCCATAAGCTAATAAAACTTTGGGTTTACACTTGAGTTCTCACTTTCTTCCCATCCTTCAGACACTGTGATAGAGTTTAACATTCTTTAGTTCAAGTAATATATTTTCCCATCACTTCCCACGTGTCAGTCCCAAAATAAGTTCTTGAGCTCATAATACATTCCAGAAAAATGCTCCAGAGGATTAGCAATAGCACAGAAAGATGCTTAAATTTATAGTTAATAATAAAGATTAAGATAAAAGAGTTCAATTTCCCCTTTGTTCTGCTGCTCTGAACCCAGTGAGCTGTAACTTTGATTTAACAGGGGTGGGCAAATTACAAATGATAACACAGCTATTCATAACATGAAACAATTTGATTTTGCATAACATTTTCTGACAGCAATGCTGAATTTGACAGCATAAGCCATCAAAACCAAAATGAAGAAAAAGTAACTATGACGTGCATAAGCTCCATTAACGGCTATGTAACTTACTTTTAATGTGCACTGTTGAAAGCTAATAAAAAGCACTGCTGCCAAAAATCATAATCCAGACACAGAATATTGAGTATTGTCACAGTAAAGCCATCAGAAGGGAATCAAAGGTGGATTATATGCTGCACAAACTTTACTCCTAACATTTTTTGGTAGGATGTTATTTCATTCTGTGCATACCAGCAGTGAGACCTTTCTTAAGGTCAGAACACTAGAACCAAAGCTAATATGCAGGTTTAGTTTTAATGACTGGAAAGTAGTACAGATCTTATGCTGTCACAAAAGGAACCATGTAACAGAGAATCTCAGCAGAAATTTTTTTGAACATTCAAGCAAAGATTTTTTCTTGCATAATCCTTTAACAAATGCATGCCATACAACATCACATAGGCCTAGTCTAGCAGCTACCAATTAGGTGTAAGAAAGGTAAATGGGGTTCAGACTACAAGACAATTGAGTCCAACTTGCATATTAGATGAAACATTTTATTGGGTTTGAGTGAGCTGGAGTTAATGTTCCCCAGAGCAGCTCTTATGGTGCTGTGCTTTGTATTGGGAGGCAGATAAGACGCCGCTGTTGTGGCTGCTGCTGAGCAGCGCTTGCACAGCACCAAGGCTGGCTTTCCAACATCTTTCCCCCAACCCCTCCAAGTGGGATGGGGTGGGCAAGATCTTGGGAGGGCACACAGTCAAGACAGCTGACCCAAACTGACCAAAGAGATATTCCACACTGCGTGACGTCAGCTCAAGTATAAAAGGAAGAGAGAGGAGAAGGGGGTTGAGGTCATTCACTGGAAAAGATGCTTGTCCTCCGAGCAACTGCTACGCGTACCAGAGCCCTGCTTCCCGGGAGAGGCCAGACATCGCCTGTTGATGGGAAGTAGAGAATAAGATCTTGTTCTGCTTTGCTTCGCACGCGCATGGTTTGCTTTTTTTGTTCTTTGCTTTTTTTTTTTCCTGCTCTTATTAAACTGCCTTTATCATACCCTACGGGCTCTTCTCATCTTATCCTCTTCCCTCCTTGTCGTTCTGAAGGAAGTGGGGGCAGGGAGTGATAGAGCAACTTGGTGGGTACCTGGCGCTCAGCCAAGGTCAAACCCACCACAAACATCTACTTTTTTTTGTACTCTTCATCCTCCTAATTCAGACGTTAAATGCCCTGTGGAAAAAAATCCCAGATTTTGCATTAACATTCCTTAACAGACAGGAGTTTGTCTGACACGCTTTACAATTATTTTAACTATTTCTAACATTTACCATTCCTTTCAGCATATATATGCATATAACATATTCAAAACTGTGAAATTAAAAGAGTGATGTCTTAAAAAAATAGTGTTCTCTCATTATGTCTTTCCTTGGTTTTATCAAATATACTCACAACAAAGAAAAAAATTGCAGTGAATATGTGTTTGGGGAATTAAAATAATTTTAGTAAGAAAAATAAAGCATATATTTTTAGAAGGGAATGAATTTTTGCCTCTTCAGATATGCAGGGTAGTTTCCTCCCCAAACTCAGGCCATAAATATTTAATTTTTGTATTAATTTTATTTAGCTGAAAACAAATTATCATCTGCTGATATATGCTTTACAAAGGAAGTGATGACTCTTCTCAAAATATTCATCAATCTAGTATTTTTACATATCTGAGAAAATACAAGAAATCACAAAGAATTTTCAATATTTTTTGACAAACAGTTACTCTAAGAAAAATCTCCATCATCACCCTTATTTTACCTAACGGGAGTGTGTTTCTCTACAGCCTGTTGAAAGCATTGTTGTTTTCTATCATCATGAACACTCAGTCACCAGATTCATACAGAAAAGCTTAGAATTTTTCAAGAAGAGAAGGTTATTTTGGAAATGTAAGTAACTGACACTTTTAAGACCATCAGAAAAAAAATACAGTGTCTCCTTCTACAAGTGACAATACTCAATGTTTATTGTTACTGCCAAGAACTGGTGTGCAGAAGGGTTCTTTCTTATACTTGCTCCTATAGAGCCTCAACAATCCCAACTCTCTCAGCCTTTCCTCATAAGGCTCCAGCCCCTTAATCATCTTTGTGGCTGTCCTCTGGACTCTGTCCAACAGGTCCATGTCTTTCCTCTGCTGAGGACTCCAGAGCTGAATGCAGTATGCCAGGCAGGGTTCTCACAAGAGTAGCGTAAAGGGGCAAAATCACCTTCCCCAACCTGCTGGCCACATTTGCTGCAACCCAGGATGTGGTTGGACTTCTGGGCTGCAAGGACATGTTGCTGACAACTTCATGAATCTTGAACTTCATGAGGTTTGCATGGACTCACTTCTCAAATCTGTCAGGTTCCCTCTGGATGACATCATTTCCATTCAGTGTTTCGACAACACCACGCAGTTTGGTGTCATCTTCAAACCACAGAGGGTGCACTCAATCCTCTTGTCCACATCACTGGCAACGATGTTAAATAGCACTGGGCCTATCCTTCCCTATCCTTCTTGAACTGTAGGGCCCAGAACTGGACACAATATTCCAGATGCGGCCTCACCAAGGCAGAGTAGAGGGGGAGGAGAACCTCTCTTGACCTACTAACCACACCCCTCCTAATGCGCCTCAGGATGCCATTGGCCTTCCTGGCCACAAGGGCACAACAGTTGTAATTTTTTAAGAACCTTTACTCACTACAGCTTTAAATATAAATATAATCAGACAATTTCCTTCCAAGAAGGTAAATCAATAAGCTTAAAGATATGGCCACAAAATAAATAGAAGATGCATCACGGGCTGTTATTTTGTATCCAACTGGATGAAAAAAATGATAATGTCAGAAGAATAGTACGTATTTTAGGAAAAGAAATGTGTCTGAAACCATCTTTTTTTTTTTATTTCTTCTTCCTATCTCTTATTGGGAAAACAGTAACAAATATAAGCAACTTTGACTACTCTATGGGAAAATACAGTGGCAGTTGATATTGCACCAAATCCATACTATACTACTGTAGCATCTAAATATAACTTTCACTGTAGACAATGCTATTTACCTTTATTTAAAGACAATAAGAAAAAAAACAAGTTCAAGCATGACAAGTAATGCAATTTGTTGAACTGCTTAAGTATGTAATTGCTTATTGAAATCTACAGTTGTGATTTAAGTATAGACACTTCTGAAGTATTAACAAGTCCTGCAGACACACTTGCATTATACAATCAAGATCTTAGGCTGGCCTATAAGACTTGGGACTTGGGATCTTAAACACTATTTAACCTTCTCATAATTGATTCAGACTAAATCTCCATTTTCTTCATCTACACAAGGGCGATATGTGGATGGACTGGGAATCAAAATACAGTTTTCTTTAGCGAGTATTTTGTCTTTAGGATAGAGTAGTCTGGACTCAGTAAATTAAATATAACTATTAAAATATAAAGATCTTCTTATAGATTTTTTTTTTTTTTCTTTTTAATGGCCCACTGGTTCTTTGCACAATAATCAGACTCTTCACACTTCTGTAGGCTTTGCATTTTAAATAATCTCGTGTTTGCTTAAATAACGGTAGCTGTCATTCAGAATCTTTTGGCTTAATTTTTAACACTGTTTACCATCAGCACACGATTCAAACTGGAAGAATTTAAATTGTTTCAGTGAAAGAAACTTATCGACTCATTTTTCCTTTTATTCAAACCACAAGAAAATGTGCTGATCACTTACTGGCAACTAGCTTTCCAATTACTTGTTTTTCCTCTGGCTTCTGTTTCATCTTTTATTTCAGTTTTGCTTTTGATTCCATAAGTACTGCAGGTTCCCCACCTGCAGATACACTCATTTAAAATGACATTCAGAGACCTAGGCAAAGATGAAAGTGTCATTTGGCCTCTAGTTATAACTTTCAGAGTGTCAGATGATAGGGGAGGGCAGGAAGGAATAAAAAGAGGGAAATGTTTTTAGAGCACATATAAGTTGTTCTAAAAACGTATTTTCACTTTTCACATTTTTATTTGCAGCAAAGTGAAGGGCACTCTCTAAATTTAATCTTGTTTATACTTATTGTAGTGAACAGAAAAGCAAAGGGATTGTCTGATAGCTGAAAGCAGAGGAACAATCTCCACTGACTAAATTGGTGGCTACAAACCAGATTACTATTATTTAGGTTGGTAAATGTATGGAATAGAAGCTCTATGTTAACATTCTTGATTAATTCAGTAATAGTTTGACAGCCTGGAAGACTAGGCTCATCCATCAATGGAGCAGCTACTGCTTGGGGAAAAGGTATACAAATTCCTCCATGTTGATGCACCTTCTTGAGAGAGGTCAGCACTGAAGTCTACATTTGTTGTTATGTTGTGATATCCTAGACACTATAATTTTGCAGTCACTCTAAACGTTATCTGTAAATGTCAACTTTATAATGAAAGCACTGTAATTCTCTGTGGGTTACTGGTATGGAATAGCAGTATATCTCAGTCTCCATTCAGATGTTGCTTTCCCTGTTATTGCTTCCATTCAGTGATTCTCCCATTAAAAAGCTATATAAACAACGCAAAATTCTCAGAAGCTTTTTTTAATGGTAACAGTTTGATCAATATTTATGAAGATTTGTTTGAGGAGTTAAGTATATTAAAACTCCCTGTTTTAGTTATATAAAACACACAAGTTACAGCAACAATTTATGGGAACAGTAGCAGTTAAATATAAACCATCCAACCAAAAAGAAATCAAAACAAACACCTTATTCAGGGCAAATGAGTTCCTATTGCTTCTTGACATTTGTTGTTGTGGTGTTTGGGGGTTTTTTTCACCTGTTTTACAGCTCATGGTATATTTGTTTATTTCTATGTTGAATAATCCAGTCACCCATGGTCCTGAATAATCCATGGTTACGACATCAGCAAAAAGAAAAAAAATCTCTGGCTATCAGTTCATGCTATATGGTAGACTTCTAATGACAAACAGACTAAAACTATTTCCACCCTGTTTCAGATATAACAATGCTACAATATATATTAATTTGGATATTACACTTTCTTGAGAACTGCACACTACTCCAGGGCTTGTATCTCTTGAGCACCACTTACTGGCACATCAAGTTATTTGCAAAATTTAAGTTACTTTAAAATTAAATTCATGCTGTCTTCCTTTGCACTTCACAGTCAAACACCAGTAATTGCTCCCCAAGTGTGACTGTTTAGATGCTAATTTTAGATAGCTGAAAGACAAACTGCATATTGTTTATGTAGGCCTAGTTTTAAAAGAATGTTTCACTAACTCCATTATTGGGACGTTATGAAGAACTGATCAATAATAAGAACCAACATTTGAGATGTAATTACACATTATTTTAGATAATTGATCGCTGTGTAAAATTCTTCCTCTTTCTTTTTCTTTCTTGGGTTGATGAAGAAAGCCTATCTGTTATATTTCAACCCCTTAGACTCCCTTGCACACACAAAGAAGTATGACTCAGACATAAATACATATATGTATGTATGCATGTATGTATGTATGTATGTATGTATGTTGGCATTTATAGAGAGCAGGACAGAAACTTGAGGTCCATTTGCCTCCTGGGGACCAAATAGACCAATTCCTTCCTAACCCATTGAATCTAGCTCTGTATCCTGGGTTTATGTGGGATATTTTTTTCATAGTGGCTAATATAGATTTGTGACCAAACAGTGCTGATAACACAGAGTTATTTTAGTTATTGCTGAGCAGTGCTTTCACAGCATCAGTCTCATCTATTTCTCACACTGACCTGTCAGTGAGTAATCATGGGGTGCGCATGGAGATGGTAGGGAACAAAGCTGGGACAGCTGACACCAGATGACCAGATGCTCAGCAATAAAAGCTGGAGGAAGAAAGAAGGGAGGGAATATTTGGAGTGATGGCATTTGTCTTCCCAAGTAATCGTTAACATGTGACAGAGCCCTGCTTTCCTGAAGAGGTCTGAACAACTCCCTGCTGATGGGCAGTGATGAATTAATTCCTCATTTTGCTTTGCTTGAGTGCCTGGCTTTTACTTTGCCTATTAAACTGCCTTTATTTCAACCCACATGTTTTCTCACTTTTGCCTTTCCAATTCTCTCCCCCACCTGACTTGAGGGGAGTGAATAAGTGACTGTGTGGGCCTTAACTGCCGACTAGGGTTAAATCACAACAGCTTTTTTTGGAACCCTGCATGGGGCTTGATAATGACAGATTTAATTGGAGTGTGCTAGGTCAAATTCATAGCTGTTATAGCAGTTTAGGCTCCTTTGCTTGCCATGAGGCTTGCTTGTATATTGAAGTCTAGTGCTCACTAGCAGCTCTTTTTTGCTTTCACTGCTTGCTGTACTGTTAATCTTTGCTGTGACTGGGAACATTTTGAGAACAATGGCCATGCACCTGAGCTGGCAAATGGGCAAGGTGTCACTGCTGTTCCTGTGCTGCTGTACAGGACAGATTGGAACTTCAGTGTAAATTCATGTCAAAGGGACTGTGACCTGTGGATGAGTCCACAAAGGAGTAGTAGAGTAAGACGTATCTGTGGATCAGTCCACATCAAAGCAGGTACACCTTGACGTGTCTGTCACAGTGCTGCAGTAGGTACACCTCTAAGGGATTGTGGCCCAAGGATAAGCCTATGCTTCCGCAGGCACGCCTTGAAGCTTCAGTGGCTGTTTATGAGGCTGTGCTAAAACACCTTGAAATATCTATGGCTGTGGATAAGTCAACAACACAGCAGGTACACCCCTGATCAGACTTTGGTCACAGGTATAGGGCCATGTTAAAGCAAGTGCACCTCTGAAGGGACTGTGGACATGGGTAAGGTCACACTGGAGCAGGTGCAAACCTGAAGGGATTGTGGCCCGCAAATAAGGCTGCTCCAGAGCAGGTGCACCTTGAAGAGACTGTGACTATGGATAATTTCATGCTGCAGTAAGTATACCCCTGAAGATATTGTGGCTCATAGAAAAGGCTCTAGTGCAAGGAGGTACAACCCTGAGTACTGTGGTCCGTGGATAAATATTAGCTACCTACCAGAGTTAAACAACTATATGTTGCTGTCTACTCGATTACACAGAGAAATTATCAACTCCAAAATAGTACATATAGACTAAAACAGCAATCAAGAACATGATGTCTGGCCCATGTTTTTGAATTCAAATACCACCTACTAGATAGCAAGTTGGGAAAATGAGAAAGACAGACTGTATATGGAGACCACAGGAAAATGTAAAATTGAATACTTTAATGAAAATGTAGACACACAGTAATAGGTGATCATAGAATCAGAATTATAGAATCATAGAATAATGGAATCACAGAATGGCTTGAGTTAGAAGGGACCTTAAAGATCATCTACTTCCAACCCTCCTGCCATAGGCAGGGACAGCTTCCACTAGACTAGGTTGCTCAGAGCCTCATCCAGCTTGGTCTTAAACACTTCCAGAGATGAGGCGTATCTACCCTGCTCTAGTTTGAAAACATTACCCCTCGTCCTGTCACTGCATGTCCTTCTAAAAAGTCCTTCTCCAGCTTTCCTGATGCCCAGCTTGTTTAAGGTGATAGAAAATCACAACTATGAGGCCAATTGGGTTAAGCAAAATGGAGGGGGAAAAAAAGGAGAAAACAAACGTATTTGCCTTTGAAATACACCTCAATGAAACATTTATATTCACTGCTTCTGAAAAATCTTGTCTATCCAAATAAAGGCCTCGCATTTCTAAATACTTATATGTGAGATTGACTTTAAGCACTAGACCAGTTCTATTTAAATAAATTGGATTAATATCCTAATTTCAGTCAATGGGACCACTCCTGTGCTTAAAGTTAAACATGTATCAGAGTGAAAATTATTTTGAATACAGAATCATAGAATCACCTAGGTTGGAAAAGACCTTCAACATCATCAAGTCCAACCATTTACCCTACTCTACCAAGTCCATCCCTACACTATGTTCCCAAGTACCATATCTATATGGTTTTTAAACACATCTAGGAATGGTGATTCAGTCACCTCCTTGGGCAGCCTGTTCCAATGCCTGACAACTCTTTCCGTGAAAAAAAATTTCCTAATGTCTAATCTAAACCTTCCCTGGTACAGTTTGAGGCCATTCGCTTTTGTTCTATCAATAGTTACTGGTGAGAAGAGGCCAGTGCCTACCCCTCTGCAACATCCTTTCAGGTAGTTGTAGAGAGCAATAAGGTCTCCCCTCAGCCTCCTTCTCTTCAGACTAAATAGCCCCCATTCCTTCAGCCACTCCTCACAGGACTTGTTCTCCAGGCCCTGCACCAGCCGCCTTTTCCTTCTCTGGACCCACTTGAGCACCTTGATGTCTTTCTTATATCTACCAACACAGAGATCCACTAAAAAATTCACTGGACATGTTCTATGTATACTACACAGGCTTTTAATTATTTTAAAGCATTTTATATCAGTCATTCAAGATCTGTAGAAATCTAGTCGAAAATCTGGTTCACCTAAGCCTTACATATGTGGGAGTTTTGTTAGCGTTTGGGAGTTATTTTAGAATCAGAATATCCTAGATTGTAATGGACATCAAAAACTCATGTGATCCAACAAATCATGGGAAAAAGGGGCCTAGGTGAGATTGTCTAGCATGTTGACCAGTCAAATATAGAGAATCTCCACTGACAGGGATTCCACCACTTTCCTGGGAAGGTTGTTCCAGTGATTGATGGTACTCATTGTAAAAAATTTATTTCTTACATCAAGATTAAACCTCTCCTCATGCAATGTGTACCCATATCGTCTTGTATTCTCCATGTGTTTTTTATGCAGATGTGCAGAATGTTTGGGAATGGATTAGACTTTAGGGACAGATACTCTTATATGCCAACAAATTTGTTTAGTTTGTTGCAGCTTAGTGATAAATCACAGTGTGGTCACTATTACAAAGCAGCTCTTCCATAAATATATCTTTAACCTAGTCCTTAGCACATTTAACCATGTCTAGAGCATCATTTTGTGTAGTCGAGAAGTATTTGTTGTAGGAAACAATCAGTTGCTACTTGCAGAAATCTTAATCTCTACATCAGCAGTGCCTCACAAAGGATGTGCATAGTCCCAGAGCACCCAAACAAGAAGAGCAGAGTGTTTACTGTATCTATAATCAGACACAGCCCTCAGGTGGCCCATGAGGATGGGGATAGTGATAGGCTGAGGCTGTCACTGGAACATCAGTGCATGCCTGGGGGTCAAAATCAGGCCCAGGGTCAGATACATATATGGGATGGCCATCCAGTGCCATGGGGAAGGGATGTGCTATGGATGTCAGGTAAGGCACATAAACAGAAACAGAATAAAACAGAATTTAAGTCAAGAGTCTTGGCTTAAGGAGATATTCCCAAGTGAAAGGTTACAGAAGAGAAGCTCCAGCTGAGGCTTCTTCCAGTTTTTTCTTCACAGATGATTAAACCAAGATTAGACGCCTGCACAGTATCAAAGAACTTGCCTTGAGAGCAAGCAACTAAGGGTTTAGGGTGAAGAGGAAGTGCCTGAAGTAAACCTTTCCACTTTTCTGTCACTATTCTAGTCAAGCAGGAAGTATCACCCTAGTCACATTTTTGCTAATACTAATGTATTTAGACTTTCAACAAAAGATTCAATTATTATGTGTGGAGACTGTTTTTTTTCTTCTTAATTTCAGTGCCATTCTTCCACTGGCATGTTCTGCTCCCTAACCCAAAGCTATCTACTTGGCAACATCAGCCCACTGATTGTTCTCAATCCAGCAAGTTTGGGTCACCTCAAACCCATATACAGGGTTTTGTGTGACAGAGCCCTTTAGTGACACTTTAGCTTTTCTGTGTTGGTGCAGAAGTAATTTTAGCACTTGCAATATTGACCTACAAAGCAAGGGAAATCAAATAACATTTCAGCAATCTAATATTCCTCTTTTGTTTTCTTAAGATTATTTAATTCCCTCTGAGCCAACTCAGACATTACTCAACATCTCCCTCTCAAGGGCCAACCTGAAACAAGTCTTTCTGTTTTTCAGTTTCAGACACAGACACACATAGGCACTCACACAGGAAGAGCTTTTTTTCATTATTATTTTCACAGCTATCAACCTGTCTATTTTAAGGTGTAATCATCCTTTCTGTACAACTTCTTATCATAGAAAGAACCACAGCTGCCAAATAACTAAAATACTCTTCTCCACACCACTGGTTCATTCATATATTGAGTCATGAAAGGAGGCAAACCAAAGATCTCTATTTGAGACATAAGCTTCAGTTTTGTAACAAACTTACTATACACAAATTTTTGAGGGATGCAAGTATGTCTTGTATGATTTATGTGCAAGTAATACTGTACATCAAAACAGCAGACAATATCAAGGAAAAACTCGGTATTATATCTACATGGAGCTTAATCCTCGAGAACATCACGTATTGCATTAAAACCCGATTGGTCTAAAAGCAATAGAACAGCCATCCTGAAAGGAAAGTTGTGTAACCTGAAGCCCACACAAACCTTCACTGGCCTGAGGGACAATTTGCAAATGAAAGCTCAGGATTCTCATACTGAGATCTTCAGAGTTTAAAACTGGGCAGCAGTTTTGTCGAATACTCACTGTTTCTTTGTAATATGGGTCTTTGATTTGGCTCCTTTTAAACTGCCTTATGTTGAAGTAAAGATATCAAATCTTACAAGGGTCCCTTTATTTATAAAACTAATTTCTTCTACACAGAAAGACTGTGCTCTTTGAAATATATGTAAATAATTATATAAAAGGTTCACCATGAAATGTAAATAGTTGAAACAGTCAAACATTACAGCCAATGAATATCAAAGAGTAAACATTGGATCATATTAATTTATTTAAACAGTGGGGAATTAACAATACTTCACTAACTATCACAGAAAGCAAGGATAAAAATAAGGCTAAATGTGCCTATTTGTAAATAAAATATGTTCTTGTTCAATTCAAAATACGTAACATCCACTTCATTGCTCAGATAATGAGTAAAGCTGCATATAAATCAGTCCAATTGCAGACTAGTGAAAAGCACAGAGGAGAAACTGACACAACTTAAGAGTTAGGCAAGAATGAAGAAACAGTAGTTGAATAATTTACTAGGAAAATATGACAAATAACTGAATAAATTATTTTGTGAGTATTATTCAGCTGGCTTTAGCAGTGAGACTAGTATATCATAACTTGACACAGAAATCGACTACCTCAATTAAATTGCATCTTTACCAAATTTCAGCTCTGAAGAAGTTGCTGCTTAACAGGTTGCAAATCAGGATGATCCATATGAAAAAGAAATTGTTCAAAACATCTTGATGGCAGCAGCCTATCAGAGGTAAACTCTTTAATATTTATGAAGTTGCAAGTGTCAGGAAAAGAAATGAGTGCTCAGGAAATAGAAACAATTGTCCATTAAATAATAAAACATTCAGTAAACTGACTTTATTAGAAGCCAGGAGTTAAAGTTACCTATTAAGATCCTGGCATCACGAACTTTCCAGTCTCTGATTTACCCTAATCAGAAGAATATGGATTCAGTTTGAATATTATCTATATATAACTAATACAGATGTGCCATACAATATAATTTTTAATTATCCTCTTTAAGGGAAGTAAGTGAGTTTAAAGATCTGCTTTGAGATACGATTACCGAGAGTATGACATGAAATAGCTATCATAGCAAATACAACTTACCTGGTGTTTTGCCATCACAGTCTTCTGGGACTGCAGGACTGTCACCATTCTCTGGTGGTTTTATTCTGTAACAAAAGACTTCCCTATTTGATGTGGATTTTTGCCTGTTTTAGCAATTCTTTTTGGCTGCATCAATAATGGTACAAAAGTGCTACTTCTAAACCTCACACTAGGCTTCCAGGTTCAAATTCATTTGATATTGCTTTGGTCAATTACAGATGCAGGCTTGCTCTCAGAATGAAAAAAAGAAATCTGAATCTCTTGCATATTAAGACTTTTGATTATGTAGAGTACAGCAATGTAGACAGACTTCTTAAAAACAGTGTTAGGACACCAGTTTCCTACAGTCCTTGACAAACATCCAAACAATTCAAAATGGCATCATTCATGCAAGAGAAAAGACATATCTTAGTACTGAGGTGGAACCAGTATTGGGTGACAGAGGATAGGTAGGCTTCCAGGCATTCGTAAGCAATGCTGGCTTGTGAACAAATATCCTCTCTGTAACACAGTAACTTTGCATGCTTGTTTTTGGAAAATAGATTGCACCTCAGCAAAATACAAATCTAAAATTCAGTGTAATTGATTGTAGAATAAACTTTACAAAGTTGGTGGATATTTTTTTTGTCCTTGCTCACGATCTCAAACCTATTGTGAGGTCATACTGAAGGGAGGAGAGACAGACAGCTGTTTCAAACTTTTGCTAGTGTCCAGAAAAACTTCAGACATATGTAGTTAGTGTCAATGTAGTCACATTGCATGACCAAAGTGATCTTCAGGACTCAGATTTCCATGCTACAGGATGAAATAAGTGGATCAATTTGAAACTCCATATCCTGGAATGTAACTTTTCTCAGAGAAGAATGTCATAGACACAGGCAAATATGTATTCCCTCTACTATGTTGTCCATCTACTTACTCTTAACAGAAGTTTGATATCCTAAGATATTAGAATGTTTCACACTTGATCATAGGCTACAATGAATAGATCAGTCAATTAATCCTGAAGAAGAGGAAACAGTATAAGTTTCATAATTAGGGTAGCAACATTGGCCTTCATATAAGTGTTCTTCCAGGGAGAATTTTGTTCTGGATAATAGATAATAATTCAAGATACTACAGAAGAGGCCATATACTACCAAAATATCCAGTTTCCTACTCAGTGGTTCCTTTCATAAGATCACAGGATGGTTGAGGTTGGAGGGGATCTCTGGAGGTCCCATGTCACTGTCAAGTAAGGTCACCCAGAGTGGGTTGCCCAGGACCATATCCAGATGGCTTTTGAATATCTCCTGAGGAGGAGACTACACAACATTTCAGGGCAACCTGTGCCAGCGCCCACTAAAAAAGTGTTTCCTGATGTTCAGAGAGAACCTCCTCTGCTTCAGTCTGTGCCCACTGGCTTTTATCCTATCACTATGAACAGCCTGGCTCCATCTTGTTTGCACCATTCCTTCACATATTTGTATACTTTAATGAGATCACCCCTGAGCCTTCTGTTCTCCAAGCTCAACATCCTAGCTCTTCTCAGGCTTCCCTTATTTGTAAGGTTAAGGACCTTTGTTTTACTCTCTTCAATATGGCCATATTACTCCTGTACTGGGGAGCCATAGAACTGAAGTGATCACAGGTGTGGCTTCATCAGTGCTGAGTAGAAGGGAAGGATCAGTTCCCTTGACCTGCTGGTGACAGTCCTCCTAATGCAGCCCAGGATACCACTAGCTCTCTTTGCTAAGAGGGCATGTTGCTGGCTCATGTTTGATTTCATGACCACCATGAACCTCAGGGCTTTTTCTGAATAGCTGCTTTCCAGATGGTTCAGTCCTCAGCACGTACTGGTGCATGGGGCTGTTCTTCCCTGTGTGCAGGATTCTGCATTTTTTGTCAAACTTCTTGAGGTTCCTATTGGCCCATTTATCCATCCCATCAAAGTCCTTATGTATAGCAGCAAGGCCCTCTAGCGTATCTCACTTTTCCAACTTGGTTTCATCTGTAAACTTGCTGAGCATACAGATCTTTAATGAAGATGTTAAACAGGACTTGACCAGGTATTGACCCCTAGAGAACACTGCTAGTAACTGGCCTCAAACCAGACTTTGCACTGGTGATCATCACCCTCTGGCACTGACTATTTATCATTTTTCATTTCAACTCACTGTCTGTTCATCTAGCCCATATATCATCAGCTTCTATCTGAAGATCTTATGGGAGATAGTCTTAACAAAGTCCTTAGTGGGATCTGCAAGTGAATGTCATTACATACAGGTTAAAAAAAGACCATGCTCTATTCATGTCACATTTTAAGATCATTATCACTAGGGAGGTATGTGATGACAGACTGTGGCTGTACTGTTGTGTGGCTGTTGCTGCGGGAGTGTAGTTCAGTGATCTTTATGTCAGCCTGAAGGACATTCTAGAGCCTGATGTTGGCATCTCCATTGCTGAAGTAAGGGCTGTGATTTTCAGATAGTTTTGATGTCAATGTCAGCAGACTCTGTCAAAATTACATCATATATTTTTGTTATATTGTAAACTCAGTATCTCTAGCATCAACTTTCTCCTTTCAAACATCTATTCAGATAGTTTCGTGAAGTGCCTCTGGTAGTATCCTCAGTAGAAATCCAGCTGAAACGTTCTATGTAACACTACCTGACTTTGCATGGTAAAAAATAAACAAATAATAAGAAAAAAAATCTATGCACAAAATGTCAGTCTGTTAAACTCCTGTGGAACTGAGAGGTCAGTAGAAAGAGTTGTGTGAAGAAATACATTCATATTTTTACTTAAATTATGTTTTTCATAAGTATTATGAAAATAGTAATTACTGTACACAAATGATGTGGAGACCAGTAATTTACAGAAGAAATTAGCAAATTGGTTAAAATAATAAAGATCTAATTATTTAGCAAACTAGTTACTGACAACCAACAAACCATGCAAAGTATTCCAAATAAATTATATTTGAATTATAATCAGCTCTTATGTCTGGTTTGATGCTTAAGTGGAACAGCTGTATTTACACAACAGTTTTTCTTTACAAGTGACATAAAAACAGGAACAGTGAGCAAGAATCCTCAAATACTTGAATATTAGAGATTCAGATCAGATTTGGTAGTGTTTTCCAACAACAAAGTAGCAGATACCTTACAGTTTCAAACAGTGTCATCCAACATTTAGTAGACATTTCCACAAAGTGAAAAATAAATGTATACATTCTAGATATTCATAACTGTTGGCAGTAGTTTTTCAGGCAAAAAAATATGTATCTGCTACAGAGAAAACTTGGACTCGCTTACTAATGTGAAAATCATTACTGCTGTTTTACAAAAATCTTTTGTATCACTTTGAACATAATTTCCCACTCCTATTGTGTTATCCATTCAACAAGATTAAACAAATCTCCTTTTCTGAGTTACTGCAATTTTAGGACCATAGGGCACTGTTGACAGACCTTCTTGTTGACTGTCATTTCCTGTGTCT
This sequence comes from Baryphthengus martii, assembly GCA_013396935.1. Classification (NCBI taxonomy): domain Eukaryota; kingdom Metazoa; phylum Chordata; class Aves; order Coraciiformes; family Momotidae; genus Baryphthengus; species Baryphthengus martii. The sequence continues at coordinate 29,868 of VWZK01008082.1, forward strand.
TATTCCAAACTACTTTGATGATGGACATAGTAAACACATATGGATAGCTCAACAGAAAATTACACTCTGTTAAAGCTAACTATATCCATATTGACTCTCCACCAAATGGGCAGTAAGGACTTATTTAATCAGTATTGCCCTTACTTCTTTAGCCATTTCTTATCAAGAAGAAACTTTACAGTAAGCAAATCTTAAGCAGTGAGATCTTTATTTAGTATTTCCTCAGCACTCTTTCAATAGGATTGAACAGCGTAGGAGCTTTCTAACAGAGTTTGTAAAAGAAACTAAAGGAGCTGATATTTTATCATTTTGATGCTTTTTTATCTCCTGCTTGTACTTTTATTTGTAATTTTTTTTTAACCACAGAGGCACCCAGGCGGATCTCTTACCTAGAAATTACAACCTATCTGTATTTCATATGTGACTGACAAAGCAACGATTACTCAGCTTCAACTCTGTACAAAAAGAGGGAAAAACTGAATGTTGGTATATCAATCTAATATAGCAAGGAGTCACAACAGAAGGGTACATCTGTTTTGAAAGAGGCTATGCAGTAGCTAGAAGAATGTATAGAAATTAAGGTTTCAGAGGCACTATTGCAGCCAGAGGAATGTGTTTTTCTTCAGCTTCAGAACTGTCTCATGGTACAATAGTCAAAATTGTGGATGCTTATCCAGAATGAGGACTGAATAAACACCATACGCCATGTTTTTCACAAAATAAACCACTGCACAATTGACAATGCAAACATTGTTCTATAAGTTTTAGTCTCACTACTGTCTGTTTCACAAAGACTGAGACTGAGCAGTAGTGATAGCTAGTTGTAATATCCGAAAGAGACAGAGGCATCTTATTAATATTCCACTATAGAAGTAAACTGTGAGTGAGCCCAGAGACATATCAAACAGTAGTTGGGTCCTCGTTGACTTCAGGTGCAGTCTGACAGTACCCAGACAAGAAGAGAAGAGCAGATTTGGAGACAGTAACCAAACTCAGCCTTGTGTCCCATGAGTGTCAGCTGAATCCATAATGATAAGGCAGGTCCATGGACAAGCCAAAAAGGTCAGGCAGCAGGTCCAATGCTGGCCAGAAGTATAACAACATAGCTGAATATATCAAGCAAGGAGCAAGAAATCCTAGTTTATTAACTTGTTTGTTAGACCACAAAGACTGTGGTAAATGCTCTTCAACAGAAATAATCCATAGGTTATGGGCAATTCATCTGGTAAACTAATCATAGATAAAATCTAGGAACTCTTGTGACTTTTCTTTCATGACCTTCTGTCCTAATCAACCTGCCTCAAAACAAAACTCTCTGAGTTTTATTTTCACTTTGATCAATGTACTTATTAGTTACCCATCAATTTAACATCATTTCTAACAAATATATCAAACTATTGTAATATAAATGCTTCCATTCTACATATTCTACATTGTCCATATGACAGCCCGTTCCAAAACTCTCCACTTTAGAAAAATCTTCATGCAAAATATTTGAGACAGTAAACCTTAGGCTAGGCCTTGTACTAAGGAAAGCAATAAAATCTGGAGATCATCTGATCCATTGTTCAAAGTAAGCAAGCCAAACCTAATTGCTCAGGATGTTCTCTGGGCAGGTTGTGAAAATCTCACAGGAAAGAAATTCCACAGGCTCTTCATGCAATCCTTTTCAGTGCTTTACCACACATTGCAAATATACTGGTTTTTCTCCTATATCTCCTTAGAACTTCCCTTTTTGCAGTTTGCCACAGTTCATCCCCTACTGGTCCTACTCTGAACATGCTGAGCTGAAGACTGGATCCAGTACTCCAGATGTGGGATCTGTACATTGTTTTTCTTGTACTTAAAATTCTACTATACATGTGTTTCTTAGAAATTTCTTAGAAAATCCTTGCAAAAAGAAACAAAATTTCCACCTGTTTCCATTTCTATTTCAATGTTGCTTTCAGCCTGGTATGTTGATCATAGTTTCTACCTAAGAAAGAAACTAGAATGTTTTCTGCATGAGTCATTCTGGACATAACTATAACATGCAGGGCTTATAATATGCAACAGATTATTTTCCTACTAGTAACAGCCACCTCAAAGGAATTCTTAGGATTAACAAGGAAATTTCTAGTTGCAGAAAGAAACCACAGTTTAGATAATTCCATTGGACTAGCAGTCTGAGCTCAAAAACAAGCAAACAAACAAAAAAACCCACTTCTGCTTTGAAGGAGGACTGGCTAAGAAGAACCGTCATCAAAATAATAACCATTTAATCTTACTTATAATCCATGTGCATTCTTCACAAAAGTTACTCTCTTCATCTGTATGGGGGATGAAATGTAATTGAATTGACTCTGACTTCATATATGACCATATATGTAACATGGAACGCTGAGAATTGACCAATCAACATCTGCTGATGTTTCCAATACTATACTTCTGCACAGTGAGCAGTTTAAAGTTGGTTCAAAAAAAATAAGGAAAAAAAAAAAATTCATTGCAATCATAGACCCTGGCTCTGTATTTTGTTTCCTAATCACCTTGAGGTAGTGATTATGTATCTTCTGGAGTCTGACACAATGCCTAAAGGAAATCATTCAATTGACTTCAGTGAACTTTTCAGTGTAACCTCAATGTTCCTTTCAAGGAAGTCTTATTGATATTTTCCTTCCTTTATAATACATTATGGTGCACTTAGAATCAAAATAAAACTGTAAATAAAGTAAGACACCAATCAATAATACAGGAAAACAGAATCTGCAGCAACCATTAACAGAATTTAGTAAGAAAAATAACCATAGTATTAACTCGGGTAATAGTAAAACCAGGATTGATCTGGTGATTTTAGCAACAAGGTGTGGGATAATGGCCTAGCTTGCCATGAG
>VWZK01008083.1:298-39534 GCA_013396935.1 Baryphthengus martii
CCCCGGAAGTAAACCGGTAGTGTGGCGCTCTATATAGAGCGAAAATTGGTGCGACCCGGAAGCGACGCGGAAGTGATGCGGAAATGACCCGGAAGTGACGCGGAAATGACCCGGAAGTGACGCGGAAATGACCCGGAAGTGCGACGCTCTATATATAGAGCGAAAATTGGTGCGACCCGGAAGTGACCTGGAAGTGACCCGAAAGTGTGACGCTCTATATATAGAGCGAAAAATCGGTGCGACCCGGAAGTGACGCGGAAGTGCGATGCTCTATATATAGAGTGAAAATTGGTGCGACCCGGAAGTGACGCAGAAGTGACCCGGAAGTGACCCGGAAGTGCGGCGCTCTATATATATAGAGTGAAAATCGGTGTGACGCGGAAGTGCAGTCCCCTTATAGAGTGAAAAAATTGGTGCAACCTGGAAGTGACCCAGAAGTAAACCCAGAAGTGCAGTCCACTTATAGAGCAAAATAAATCAGTGACCTGGAAGCAACTCAGAAGTACATTTCTCTTATAGAGCAAAGAAATCGTGGCAACATGGAGGTCACCTGTAAGTAAAACCGGAAGCGTGCACTTGTAGGATTAGTGAAAAAATACACACAGAGACGGCAGTAACCTGGAAGCACATACTTGTATTTATTTTAGAGTGAAAAAACACATCAACCCAGAAGTAAACCCAGAAATTACCCCTAAGTACATTTCTCTTCTCAAATGGAAAATCTCGGCAACCCAGAAGCGTGCGCTTCCCTTATAGTGTGAAACCCCCTATCAACCTAGATGGTACCTAGAAGTGAAGCTCGAAGCACATACTTGTTTATACAGAGCAAAAAACCACATCAACCTGGAAGTAAACCCAAAGGTGCGCTCTTCTCATAGAGCAAAAAAATGTGTCAATCTGGTAGTTACCTGGAAGTTCCTTGGAAGTAAACCCAGAAATGCATGCTTCTATTATGGAGCGAAAAACTGCGTCAGCTTGGAAGTTACCTGCAACTTACCTGGAAGTAACTGAGAAGTGACTCAGAAGTGCACGACTCCAATATAGAGAAAAGATGCGCCTACCAAGAAGTGACCTCAAAGTGCCTGACTCTATAAGTAAGAGCAGCTCTGCTCTTCCCCCACTCCTCCCCCTCCCCTGGGACCGCGACAAAAATCAGTAACTAAAATAGAACTACTACTACTACTACTAAATCTAAGAAGAACAATTAAAAGGCCTAGATAAGACAGAAATAAAATGCAAAGAAAGACAAGTAATGGACAGTGCAGTTGCTCACCACCCGCTGAACGATGGCCCAGAAGCATTCCACACCTCTGGCTAACGTCCCCAGTTTCTGTACTGGGCATGACGACACCACAGTAGGGAATATCCCTTTAGCCAGTTTAGGTCAGCTGTCTTGACCATGCTCCCTCCCAGCTTCCCGTGCTCCTGCTTGCTGGCAGAGCATTGGAAACTGGAAAATCCTGGACGTAGTGTAAACTCTACTCAGCAGTATCTAAAACGTAACTGTGTCATCAATGCTGTTCTGTTCCAAAATGCAGCACTGTACCAGCGACTAAGAAGAAAACCCTACTGCAGTTTTGGAAACTGGAAGGCATTGTGTGGTAATAAATTTCTCTTGAACTTGTAATTCACAGTGTCACAACTCCAGGAACAGAACAGTCCGCAGCACCAGGAACTGGAAAAGCTGCAAGTGAAAAAACTGTACGCCTCCACATGACAAAGCAAGAGAGGGAAAAACCATCCTCACAGTTCCCATCTTCTGCTCAGAGAGCTGACTTCCCCATCATCCAAGAGCCTGAGGACCCACATCTCCACCAGGATGACCTCTCTTTGAAGAGAACTAGTCTAGTGATAATGGAGTCAACAGATGAGCAAACAGAAAAGTTTGGAAGAGGGTATGAAGAGGAATCTTTAGAAAAGGTAAATAACAACTCTGCCTCAAAGTAACTGACACAAAAGAACAAGCTTTGTATCTTGCTCGTTCTTTTTTTCCCTCCAAAACCCAGAGCCTGAAGTCTTGTTCCCCTACCCTTGTTTCTCTAGTCTGATGGTTCTGTTTATACACGTGAGAGAAAACGGTGTACATAACAAGTGCAGAAACAAACCAGGTACAAGTGAAAGCTGAAAAACAAGTGCAATGAAAGACAAGGTAATAATATTAAAATCTTCTGAAGAATCATAAAGGTTCTTTTCCAACCTAAACAATTTTAAAGTCGAGTTCAACTACTAATCCAGGACAGCCAAGTCCACTGCTAAACTATGACTAGCACAGAGCAGCGTGAAGAACGACATGAAAAACACTGTCAAGTTAGTGAGATGGAAAAGAGGCAGCCAACACTGAAAATGAGAATGGTGTTTCCAATAGCATGCAGGCAGTAAACAGAAACAGAGACAGGAGGTGGGAGAGAAGAATGAGACCTAGGTGAGGGAGGTCATCGGTCACATCAGACAAAACCACCTCAACTGCAGTGTTTGGAGAGGAGATGGCAGGAGGCAATCAAAGAAAAACTACATGGCTTTTAGAGGGGAATTGAAATTATTCATAAACCTTTTCTTGGCCAAGTAAACAGCTTCATTCGCCTGTTCTAAGAAAAGGAAAAGACACAGTTGGGCAGGAAACTAGTTTTATCGGTGAAGTTAGAGCAAACACAGCTCTCCTCTGGCAAAAATTGCATCCCGTTTTAACCTTCATCTAGATAAAAAGGCTCTTATTTCTTTGCTTTTTCTGTTGCCAAATGCACCGCCTCCAGAATGAAGAGTTTCAGAGCTCTGCCTCTGGAATCTCCCAGGGAAGTTGAAGAATATAAAATGGATAGAATAACTTGGACATTGAAAAATTACACAGATTTGTCATGGTTGGAAAAGACCTTTCATAGGGCTTGATACACTCACTGCTGTAGGAAAGGCTGCCCTCAAAGAGAAAGTACTACTTCTTCCCCCCAGGACTTTTATTCAAGTAAAACAACAAGCAGCAGCACCAAAAAGAAACACACATGCTCTCCCTCTTTATTTAGTTTCCTCTTTATGCTTTGATATTTCCCCATGTAGGTCTTGTCAGCTTCTCTTTGCCTTCTGACTTCTTCATTTAAATTTTTCATTCTTCCCTACGCAGGAGAGAGAAGGATTTCAACATTTGTTACTAATTTTTCTTGATCTTTCCAGTGTCAAGGCTATTGCTATATCACCCTCTAGTTAAACTTGCTAAACTTGCCTACTGTCTCTGTGCTGCCCTGTGTACTTTCCGGTGCAGGGGATTAAAAGGCTTGCATATAATTTTCTAATTAATACAGAAGCTATATGCAAGATCTATGAATTCCAGACTCGGTGTTAGTAATCTCTTCTAGCTCAGCTGCAACTCATCATACCACACATTTCCAAGTTGTCCTTGGCAACCTTAACAGCACTAAGACCACTAAGGGCATCTTAGACAATCAGTACCATAAAGAGTCATCCTTCTTTTTGCAATATGCTAAGGAACAGCTGATGTATAGTCAACTGGCCAGAGCCTCCCATCCCTCATTGGCATTTCACAGATTGAAGTCAGGTAGGAGGCCAAAATCCTAAAACCAAAACTGTTCGGCGATGGAGACCGTTTTAGGTGAAAATGAGACAGAACTGGTAAATACAGCTAGTACCACATACAACAGAACGCTGCTTCCGTGCTTCCACCAGGAGTTAGCAGAGGAGTTAGGTGCGCTGGAGATCAGCTCGGACGAGGACGAGATGGTCACTACCAGGGTTATTCGTCGCCGTGTGATTATTCAGGTACCAAGTGTGGAAGGACTGCATGAGCCTGTGATGACTAGGCCCCTGTGACACCTTCAGGCACGCTGCCGAGAACCACTGGGCTGGTATCGCCCCTGAAGCTGGAACGCTCCCAGATAACGCGTGGGCATTGGAAAAGCCGTTCTAATACCTTTTCTCAAAGGGAGGATTAGAGTAATACTGCTAACCCAACTCTAAATTCTGTTACACACCTGAGAAGGAGGACGAAGGCTTCTCGGCCACATACACACTAATATATTTGCCTGTCCGTTGTGGCATGTAACCTTTCTTTGCACGCCTTTAAGTTCTTGTTTGCAGGACATGCTTTTTTTCTAACATGTTCTCAATTTGTTTTACATTCTTTAACCAATTAATCAATTTTTAAATTGCTAAAAAGTTACCTACGTGAAGGCCTTGGTTCATAAAACGTTATTCTTTGTCACACAGGCTGATAGCATGCCTGAAATGCCACCAGAAACAGTCACAGAAGAGCAATACACAGACGAACACGGCCACACAGTGGTAAAGAAGGTATTGTCAGTTCTGCCCCTTGCTACCTTAGCGTCCTGTAAAAGGAAGGATAAATACAGCCACATACACGCCCAATTTTCTTTTGTGAAGGGCCATGATTTTTAAGATTAGAGCGTGGTAAGAATGAGATTTCTGTTCATGAGAGATTTCAAAGTTTGAAGAATTCATTCACAAGATCATTCTGTTAGTTTGCAACAACGTATTTTGTTAATTTTCCCACTTAAAGGCAATGAAAATTCTGCATAGATCCACATTTCTGAGGAAGAGTTGTGGTTTTTTTTTTTTAAAAAAAACAAACAGCAACAAACTCAAACTACAAAAACAAAACACAAACCCCCACACCACCACACTTTTAGCCAAGAACACGTTTGCTCGTATTAATGAAACTAATAGAGGGCTGGGTCTGCAAGAGTCATCTACATTTACACTTTAGACCTTCACGTTCTCCACTCAGTTGTGCCTGACCAGGTTCCTAAATTTCTTTGTCTGTACGTATAGTTTTCATGGCACAAAGGCTACAGAAAGTACTCAGAAATAAGCATTTTCAGACCATACTTATAAAAATATATTCTGCACAGCATGGAAGTGGAAGAGGAACTTCTGTGCTCCTGGCTTATTTAACACCTCAGTGCATTTGCTGTGCAGGTCTTCTATGTCTATTCTTAATTCTGCTGGTGGCAAATTCCATCTTCTGTCTCCTAGAAAAAAAAAAAAAAAAAAAATTTAGTCACAGACCTCAGTGGAATTGTCAGAGCGAAAGCACACTTTTTTCAAGTGTTCTATTAGCTTTTCAGGATTCTGCACTTGTTCAAGGGTGGACAACAGTGGAGGTGCCCACCATCCTTAAGCATTTGTCCACAGTATCCTACACACTCTGGCACTCTTACCTGTCCAGCTTGGGGCAGATCTCTGGGGGATACTCTTACAAATTTGTTTAACCCTAAACACTGACCTGAACCACATTCAGGTTCTGAAGAGTAGGATCATTCAACATCCCAAGGATATTCAAAGTTTTCAAGCAGCCTGAAGGAGAAAGGGAAGGTGAAGGAAGGTGTCTCCCCCATAGACTGGCTCCCCGAGGAGAAAAGGTAGAGAATGTAATTACTAACAGTCTCTGATAAAAAGCTCCTAAAGTACAGAGGTGATGACAGTGCTGAGTACAAATACCAAATTAGTTTCATGACTGATAATTTTATTGTACAATAAGCCAGCGCTACATAGTACAGCAAAGCAAAAACCTTAATCCCCCTCCCAGGGATCATGAGCAGCAGCACAGGGAATATATACAGCAAGTGAGGGGATACATAACACAACTCTTAAGAACAAGCACCACAACTCTAAAAGCCAAAAAAAAAAAAAAAAAAAAGTATTAATTTAACTGTCGCTGGTCATAATGTTAATATACTGAATGCTTCTAATGAAGTTGTTTTAACATGCTCTGGGCAGATTTGTCATTATCTCAACCCTTTGAGTCCCACGGTGAGTGCTAAAAGGGACTGTCGTGGTTTGTGCCCAGCCAGCAGCCAAATAAAGTGATAATAATAGTAATGATAAAATACACAAATGACTGATGTATGATGCAGTTGCTTGAAATGCCCAGACCATTCCCAGCTAGTGATCCCACAGGAGAGGAAAATCCCCAAGCCCCAGCTTCCTGGCCCACTCTCACCTATATACTATGCATGACACTGTGTGATATGGAAGGTTCCGCTGGCCGTTCTGATGTTCTGACTGTGCTCATTCACGGCTTCTTGTGCACATGCACACCAGAGAGACACAGAAACTTGAAAAGTCCTTGATTTCCCAGCAACAATTAAAACATTAGTATATTTTCAACATTCTTCACATACCAATTCCCATATTGAATCCAAAACAAGAGTGCTACTCTAGCTACTAAGAGGAAAAATTAGCTCTATCCCAGCTGAAACCAGAACATGTCTCTGAAAACTGTTTGAATTGATATTAAAATAAACAACCTCAGTTGCCCCAGCACCTCTGGGCACACTGTGCAAGAGTGAGCATTATTCTGTTCTGGGTAGGGTACTGTCCCCACCTCTGTGACTCTGTATTTATATAGGTGACAAAGTGAGAGGCAATTACTTTATGTTACTTTGTCAAAAGGGCCTCGGAAGGCATAAGAAAATAGAGCCCCAGGTGATCTACAGATAGATGTGCACTTGTCCTCCTGAAAAAAATCATATTGGCTTGATTCCTGCAATTGTCTTCTGCTCCTCTTTGGTTTGTCAATGCCTAGACAGCTTAAGCACCAGTCTAGTCTCTTCAGTAGGTTAATTCTAGCTCTCTAGTTCAGCCACAGTTGGTATCACCGGTGTCACAGTGTGATGCCCAAGTCCCTCTGTGATTCTAGCTCTAAGCATTTGATAGCCAAGCCGCTAACCTCTTAATTTCAGAAGCCTTCTGAAAGTCTGAAAACATTTTCTGCCAGTTGTGTGGTTGTAAAGTTCTCTCTAATTATACCTCTTTTCCTAACAATAACTATTGCTTTGGAGAGTGACTCCCGTATCTATACTATGCCCACTCATGAATTAAGTTTATGGAAGCTTTGCTATGAGGGTGAATGCATCCACTTGCAGCTTTACTACAGGTATTTGTGAGTATATGTGTTCAAGACTGAAACACTGAACCATCTATGTTAAGTTTTTCAGTGTAGGAAGAAATGTCCTTTGAGTAGAAAATACTAAATAGAGAAATAGGATGAAATGCGCTATTGTTAGTTCTTTTGGGACAAAGCTCTATTTCATTTTATCAGGTCACTAGAAAGATCATCCGGCGATACGAGTCTCCAGATGGCACAGAAAAGGAGGAAGTCCTAATCCAGGGAACACCACAAAAACCTGTCACTGTCAAAGAAGGAGATGGCTATTCCAAAGTTGTAAAACGGGTTGTGCTGAAGAGCGACAGTGAACAGACAGAGGTCAGATCTTCTGCTTCCCTTGCGAGGGTACAAAGCAGCAGGAAACCAACAGTGTATTTTAGTAACTACATCTTAGTCACACCAACAACATTCGGTTTCGAAGTTATTCTAATGCCTTTCCATCTGCAAAAAAAAAGACAGGGAAGAGGCAGGAGGTGGGCAGGGAAAGGGGGCAGCTTCCTCTGAACATAAGGATACAGATTCTGTGATTTATGAGAAGTACCAAATTCATAAAGGTGGCAGCTTTGTGCTGTGATAACATACAGATAAATGGCAAATCTCTACATTCGTTATACCTCTTACTCTAATAGGAAAACTAGTGAATGCTGTAACAAAAAGATTCTACAACTATGCCCTTCTACAACTATACAGTTAAATTAGGATTAATTTATTGGTGTGTTCTTTGCTTTGAGGAGGCAAAAAAAAAAAAGAAGAAAAATATAACTTCCTTGCAAACTGGTTGTAGACATAAATGAAAAAAACCAACCTGGGAAAGTGCCTTTTCACTTTATCTTTTCCTGCCTTAGTTCACGACATAGCCCTGCAGACATTTGTATCAGATGCACAGCTGCGGTCGTGACAGAGGTCAGAGGCTGTAACCGGTCACTTTCAGGAGTACTGCAGTTGAAAACAACATTTAACAAGAGTCCATTAGAGATGCTCAGAACACTGTTACTGTTCTCTCTCATCAGAATTAACTCTCTAGGAGTAACGTAACAAGAAAACAAAGTAATTTTTTTTTAGTTAGTTGACCATACCACAGCTACTCTTTATCATACGGAACCCATACACACTAAAATGGTATTCAGCCAAATAAAATCAAGTTGGTCATTGTTCCATATTATGGCCTGTTGCTCCTATAAGAGTTCCTTGGTTTTACAAGTGTGACTCATCTCTCTGAAGAATATCTTAAAATTAAGACGCAGACTGATACAACTAGTTGGCACTACCTATGTGAATATAGCAAGGACTCCCAGCAAGAGGTCCACTTGTTACTTGGTTTGACTGCCGTGGCTGTGGCAGACAAGCCAGGATGGCAGCCTGTGGTGAAGCGGAGGGCAGCAGTATCCCTGCTACCCTTGGGCTAGCTCCGGTTCCAGGAGCAGCTTTCACCCTGCCAGCATAAAGCTGCTCAGCAGCGTAAATTCTCCAGGGCTGTTCCTGCTGTCTGAACTGGCACATATCCTGCAATGTCTCACTCCAGAGCTGTAGGGCAGATAACAGAATGTACTCTCACTATTTTGATGCATACACATAGGAGGGGAGATACTTCTTATACTCCTATTCTCTATGGCAACGATTAATAAAGAATGGTAGAGTAACTGGTATCCATTACATAATTCATATCCAAAGTACTTCTGCTTTCTACCTGTACAGGTGACCCTGTCTGAACCTGCTGTTTTGCCCAGTGCCTCCAAATTCCAGTCTGAACCAGTAGAAGGCCGGAAGGTCAGCAAAGTCATAAAGACCACTGTAGTGCAAGGGGAAAGAACGGAGAAACACCTGGGGGATGCTAGTCTAGCTATGGATCTCCCATCAGCCAAAGAGGACTTTGAAGAGGTAAAAAACACTTTTTACATACAACTATTAGAACAAGTGCTACAACATACCTAGGGATAAATTCTACTCTACTGAAAGTTTTGTTGGCAGAGCATCATACTCAGCTATTCAATAAAAACCTCTGTTGTCATATTCAGCCATACTATAAAAAGGATTATATCCTTTATGCTTATATCCATTAGTATATTCAAGAACATGTGCGTGTGGAAGAGGAAGCTAACATTACAGAATTAGCTATAAAACATTTCAAGATTCTAAAAAAATCCTATACAGGCTCTAAGGAAAGTTGTTCGCTCATCTGTTACCATGCATGGAGCTTCTTTTAGAAATTGATACAGTTAAATCTGGGTATGTTGATGTATTTGTCCTTAAAGGGACAAAACAGCTACCAAGCTAATTAGCACCTTTCCTGGTGTTATGCTTTTCCTCATCAGTTTAGACATTTCAGTAATAGAAAAGTGATACTGAATTCATGCTGCTTTTTCTTCAAGGAACTGATAACACTTTACTCTTAAATCCTTTTTTTGTTCCTTTAAATAACACTTCTTAAAGATTCATGTGGATAAACAAGTTGCACCTAATGACACAAAACAAATACTTGGTTTGGTTTTTTATTTTGACAAAATAGCATATAAAAACATAGCTATAGCAACATCATGGTCTAGATATTTTCTGGCGTACAATGATATTACAGCTTGCAGGAAGACAACAAGCACCAAGCTATTAAATGGAGATGCCAAATTTCCCATTACAAATTAGAGGCCCACCAGCCAGATCCCTCTTTCCCAACAAAAACAAAACAAAAAAAGTGGCAAAACCTGTCACATAGAGGTTGAAAGAAACGGCCTGGGAAACAACACTTTCCTTCCCCAGCTGACAGCTTCTAGTTTGGTAAATCAGGAAGCCTGTGGAAGATACCACAGACAAACCCACATCCAGCCAAAAGGAAAATAAAAATGCTGCCTTTATTTCTATTTTTCTGTATTCTGAAGTATTGGTAACAGCAGATACTCTGCCAGGCTCCATTCCCTGCTTCTCCAGTTGAGGCTCAGAAGCATCACCCATCATTTCTACATATACTCATCTGTATACTGCTAGCACTGAGAACAGGTAACTCAGGGTGGGAGCAGGAACAGCTATAAAAGAGTATTTTCTGTGACAGGACAAAGGTCTCTGTAGCCACCATTGTACGCAGGTACGGAGGATGCGTTCTGTGGGTGTGGTACTGCCAGGCCTCAAGTTGGGCTACTTCAGAGTTGAAAAGATGCTTAAGTACGATTAGTAGCAAAATCATGAAACCAAAATGAAATTGTATACAAGCAACTGTAACTCATCTGTACATTTGAGGAATATTTGAAAGGATGCAAGGATGCAAATAGCAGACAAGTGCCTCTCATTTGTCTATTCATCATTTTCTCAGCATTCAGCTTCATTAATATAAAGCACTAAGGTGTGAAGAACAGTTAGCTTCTGTCCTGGGTTTTGTTTTAATGTGAAATTTATGTTTTAATTCAAGGCTTTGAGCTATACAGGTAACAAAATGAAAATCCAACTCCCCGCTTTAGTAGAGAAAGAACTCATGAAAGAGGACGGATCAATTATTAAAAGGTTTGGCTTGGCACGTCATCAACTGTTACTAGAAAAGGATTAACAAACTCCTAATAAATGAGTGGATCCAAGTGAGTGGCTGAAGTGAAACCACTGGCAGCACCTAAAGCTTTATTTGCAAGAGTACTAAAGAGTCCTACTAACATTCTGTTACAGGAAGGGAGACGTGTACTGAAAAGGTCCACATTCACTTGGAAAGACTTGGTAGGTGGTGGTGAAGGTTACAACCATGGTGGGCTCACCTTGGCCAGCAGCCACGCACTACACAGCTGCTCCCTAACCCTCCTGCCCCACCTTGGAACCAGAAGAGAATAGGAACACCAGAAGCAACAAAACTTGTGGGTTGAATGATGGCAGTTTAGTAAGTGAAGAGAAGGAAAGAGGGAAGAACAATCAAACAAGCGATGTGAGGGCAATCACTCACCTCCCACAGGCAGACTGATACCCAGCCATTTGCTGAGCAATGGTCACCTTGGGAGACATATCCCCCCAACTTCCCAGCTTCTTCCTCTACCCCATTTTTATCGCTTCGCTCGATTCTATACAGTAGGGAATGTCCCTTTGGCCAGTTTGGTCCAGGTGTCCTGACTGTGTGCCCTCCCAACCTCTTGCCCACCCTCAACCTACTCGCTAAGGGCGCCAGGGGGGAAAAAAATAAGAAGGTGCCAATGCTATGTAAGCACTGCTCGGCAGTAGCCAGAGCACTGGTCTGTTACCACTAGTTAGACCTAAATGGAAAGCCGTGCACTACACAGGCAGCTGTGACAAAGTTTAACTGCATCCTGGCTAGACCCAGGCCAAAAGGGGTGTCACAGCCGAGCTGGTTTCATAGGAGGCCACACAAGTTACAGCGCGATTTACAGTTAACACTAATCAAGGTTACTTGAAAAATATTTTTTTTAATACCAGTTGACTCTGTGATCATTTGATAATTTGAACATTATCAAAATAGATGAGAGGATGTATGTAGATAGATATATATATATATAGGTCTATGCATGTGACAGTTGAGGCTTACAAAGAATGAGGCTGGGCAGATAGGAAAATATTCGGGAGAAAGAAAAAAAAAAAAAAAAGGTGCTATTGCAGCACAGCCAGTGCATTCACTTGTACCACATACAACCTGAGCCAAGGCTGCTACAGGCTGGGTGTCTTTTACACCCCTTTTCTTGCAGACCATTTGAACTGATAGTGGCCACTGGGGGTGGTAAAGCCATTGTCAGTCTCTGAAAAAAGCACCCCAACCAAACTGTGTCCGTAACTGTAGCAAGCTGTAAAACACATACCCGTTTCAGAGTCTGGGGGGTGTTGTCACAAGGACACACTGAAAGCCCGAAGAGCTGCTGCGCTTGCTTTTAGATGAAGGGTGCACATTCTTGTCTAAGCGCTCCATCTAACGGAGGGACCTCATGGTCACTCAGGTCAAATTAAGAAGTGTCAGCTGTCTGATGAACACTGAGCTATTACTGGCTGAGCACGCAGGAATTCCCAAGTGTACTTGGCTTCCCATAGTTCTCTCTCAAAGGCACTAACTAAAAATTGAACTTCTGGGTAAGGCTAAGCAAGAGACACCCAGCTGTCCTACGACAACTACATTTGTTTGCCTAGACGTTGAACGGACTTGAGGTTTAAGGTTCTGACTGTTCCAATGAAGTAAGAGAGTAATTAACAGAATAGTTTAGGACACCAGATTACCACAAATGTTGTATGTTGAAGTTAAATACAGTTAAATAGGAATGTCTTGTGTGAATTTCAACATATGTTGCATGTCTGCGTGTTACAGCATGGTTTTGATGGGCACCTAAAATGGTATGATTAATCAGCATAGAGGGATTAATTGCTATTAGCTTACATTATGAAAGCAAATTAAAATGGCTTTGTGTGTTGTACTCAGAATGAGTAACTACTATCTGTTGGTTCTTTTCATGTTATTTTAAAAGTCTTAAAACTACATCTGAAAAGAAGCAATTTTTTTAAAGCCTTCAGGAACTGTGGGGATTTTAAGACAGCTTTCTCATCTGTTCTCTTTTAGGACAATGCTGAGTAAAGCTAGCACACAGAAGAGGACTGTGATGAAGGATCAGTATGGAAAACATGTTCACATAGAGGAGCTGGAAGACACACCAGAAGCACTACCACAGGATGACCTTCAACATGACCTCCAGCAGCTTCTCAGACACTTCTGCAAAGAGGAATGGAAACAGGAGGCAAAGTGAGAAGCTGCCATCCCTCGACACCACCACATAACCATCCATCCCGTGCGCAGCGTTCATCTCCTCTAGGTGTAGACATTGTTACTACATAATCACTGGAAGACACTGCCATTTCTACCTGTGCAGATGCAGTGAATCCATTTCTTCCCCCCTCCCTGTATTTGATTTTGGGGTTTTTTGTTATTTTTTACCCTGTAAGCTAATTTGTGACCAAAGATAGCATCCTTCATTCGGGATGATTTATCCATCGAATCGTCGTCTCTGTGCTGTACTGGGAGTTTGTCAGCATCGCCACTTCTTGCTGTCCCTTTGCTTCTGCACTAGCTTCACGAAACTGCATTTGTCAAGCCAACTTCATCTACAGGCCTCTTCAAGTGACTATGTACATGCGTCATAAAAAAGGGAGTTAACATGTAAACTGTATATAGCGAGAGTATTTGGACTTACGAGACTGCAGAAAACACACTGCCTGTGACTACAATTAGCATCGTGGATTACAATGTCTGTTGACACTGCTGAACAGCGATTAATAAGATAACGTGTTAACACAGTCGACTGCAAACACAGACTGACTGAGGAGGAAGCACTGCAGACCTACTGCATCTATAAGACTTCCAGTTTAGGGATCTATTATAGTTAACGGCTCTAAGAGTCAGGCTAAAAACCTGGAAATTCAGCTGTTCTCACAAAAACAACAGCCGACTGTGGCCATTAATACTTGTAAGACCTTTGGACAGCCACTTAAAAGATTTCCAGAAAAAAAAGAAAAGAAAAACAAAACAAACAAACAGAAAAAGAATACCCAATTAGGTAACCAACTTGCTAGCAGCTATATCTATGGCACATTTGCATACGGTATTAAAACCTTTTAGATCCGGACATGTGGCAGGGCGTATTAAACAATTATAACTACAGTAGTTTCCTGTTTTCATCACCGCTTAGCAAACCACACTGTCTTACTGGTGGTACTTCCTGCTGGCCACTGCACTGTAGATAACTATGGAAGAAAGACTTACCCACTGTACAAGGAGAATAATTAATTCACCGTGTTTTATCAAGATTGCCTCTTATCCGATACATGCATGTGGCATTTGAAGGTCAAAACCAAACCCTCCTGTAACCATGTCAGCTTGTTAGCCCTCTTAGCACTGAGCGAGAAGTTTTTATCTTTCAATCAAGTGTTTTTTAAAGACAAAGTGCTCACAATCCTTGGAAGCCAGTTTCTGTTCATATTTTGTTATCTATCTATATATAATATATATATATATTTCTAAACCAACCCTCTGAAAACCACGACAGCATGTCTACACTTTTATTTTCAAACAAGGGAACATAGAGATCTGACATGTGGGGTGTTCTATAGCTTAATATTTAATGAAGAAAGCTCTAGTGTTTTAGCATAACGCACACACTAACTGTTTTGGTTTTGTTTTTTTTTATTTGTGGTTTGTTGTTTTTTTTAATAGTATACTCAAAACCAGAATAAATCACATCCCCTCCTCTAGAAGTAATACTTTTTCCAAGCTTATCTGGCCTTCTACAAGTATAGGATTGTTTGGTTTTTTGTTGTTTTATTTTAACGACTCACTCAGTGCTCAGAACAAGGGCACTTCCTCATTAAGGTAATGATGCCAAAAGCACGAAAACATCTTGGGAGTTCTGGTTTCCTGCAGGCAAAGCAACCCGAGGTGCCACGCTAACACTTATTTAGCAGGCAGGAAAAAAAGAGAAAGCGTTTTGGCAGCCAAACCAAATGAGACCCATGCTGAAACATTTCATAGCGCGTCATGGCTTTCTTATTGTCAGAGATGGCACAGGATGATCTTCAAGGATGGGGCTCTAAAGAAGTGCATTTCTGTTGTGTTATTTGCGGTGCAGATGATGTTCTGTGTAACAACATAATGGTTATTCACCTCTTATTTTGATTTTTTGCTGTGTTATCAAAGAACTTGAATACTGTGAGAAGAAGTGAATTTTAAGTTGACGAATCAGCATCTTGTTCCCATGGTGATAACACTAATTGAATATATCTATGAGGGCATGTATTAGTTAAAAAATTAAAAAAAAATACAACACTAACAATACATAGCTGCAATGTGTACAATGGCTGATTTAACTAAATAAAAATGTACAAGTGTTAAATGTAGAAATAATGGCTCACTCTCTTTTACTGCCAGACAGCAGCAGGAAAAGCAACAGCACCCATTAGAGTACCTTAACTGACCTATCGTAACTCCTCAGTACCCAGCTCCCCGAGATACAGATTTTTAATTCTGCTATTCAGCACCGATCGGTGTTAGTCCGTTACAACCGTCAGATACATTTTTTTTAAGAAAAAATTGTCAACAGTTTTTCAAAAGCTATCTAGTCAGGTTTTCTAGTTATTTTATGGAGCCTGAAATTGGGGGATTTTCAAATATGGCCCAGAGTGTTTGTTACAGTCAGTTACTTTTTCATTGCCCACTACTGAGATTATCTCAGCCAGAGAAAACGACAGGGAAGAAAAATGCAGGGTGAAATTCTGTCATGCCTTATATCCTTGTAATGCACAAAAACCATTGGCAAGAGTCTGTTTTGTTTGCAATTCAAATTTATTCCCTACCAATCTGTGCCAATTCTCTTACTGCAGCCAGATCTCTGGCTAATGGCACAGGTCACGGAGCTGCCGCAGGATCCCCACTCTTTGCCACGCAGCCCATCAAAGGGGTCCTGCGACAGGAAGGGCCCAGGAAAGGCCCACATGAACTCCCTGCCGAGACCAGAGTCTGCACCCAGAGCACAGGGTGTCAGTTGTGACAGACACAGCAAGACCACATCAAGGCTTAGACAGTCAAGGTAGGTACCCAAGCCAAAGGCTACTGACTTTTTCCTCTCTTCCACCTTCTTTTCCCAATGAAATAAAATTTTATTTAAAAAACTCCAACAGTCGAACAACAAATGAAACTCAAAATCCTCCACAGCAGCTGTAACATTTTGGCTAATACTGCTAAATAATAAGTGAAGGTAAATACCTCTCAAGAAGTCATACAATATTTTTTTTTTAAGCACACATAAATTGTTAAATCCAGGGACGAACCCTGTGCTTGTCATGGCCTGATAAGCAGCAGCAAATTGGCTACTCACTCTTCCTTTCCACCTTGAAAGAAAGACTATTTCTGCATACACATATACAGCATCCAGAACCTGCTTCTAAAACTGAAGTTCTATCCTAATGCTTATATTAGCAATTTTTTTTTCAGTCTGACTGTAAAGGTCAGTCAGCCAGCTCGAAAAGATAAAGCATTATTAGCAGAGCCTCTGTTATTTTCTGCTTCTGTTCCCCAGCAAACCCTGTAAGACGACATTTTTGGTCTATGACCAGCACAGAGCTCTTTAGCACATTTAACACCTCTGACAATGCTGCTGCTAAATGGAGCCCCACGTGGAACACACAGAGCCACATGCCAAGTGTGGCCTGTTGTCTCCTTACACTGATTAGGTGGTACCAATTTAGCAAAATGGGGATAAACTAAACAAACGTATCACCTGAGACATCTGCCTAGTGAGATTTTTGTTTAGTTGACATACTCCATAAAACTGAAGTAAGAAAGTGGAGCATCCTGGCAGGACCTGTGCGTGCTTTCCAGATCGCGCTGGCTAGAACACTTTTATTTACAACTCAAAGAATTAAGCCAGAAACCCCAAAAAGACTGATATTACAGCTAACAACTCATCACATATGTTCAGGCATACATAAGCATTGAATTTTTGTAGGGACAACATATCCAGTCCACACACTACAGCCTACAATTTCAGGCTTTTGATAGTGAACAGTTTCAAAGAACAGCATATTTCCCTGAGGAAATAAATACAAATGGCTTCACCTGCATCATCACCTTAAAACGTTCTCTGCTGTACCCCAGCTACAAACTTTGCAATTGCTGCAGCTTGTTGATGGAGAAAGCAGCATTGCAGAAAAAGCCTAAAGCTACAACAGTTGTCAGGTCTCCAGATATCTGGTAAAGAGGACATCAGTTTTGCAATTTTTGTCAGTGAAGCACCAACACAAAAAGAAGCAGCTGTATCCTCCATCTCTGCCATCTTTTTTCAATCCCCTGCATGTAGATTTGGGCTGTCTCCTGAGGTCTAGCCCTCCTTTTCTCAGGAGCTACAGTAGCGATGGGTACAGTCCAACCTCAGCTCGCCCTGTCAGGTTTGCCTCCTGCCCCTATTAGCAGGAGAGTAATTAATGCTATCTAGGAGAGCGTCAAACACAATGCACTCTAGGAGACAGTCAAAACCAATTAATACTATCTAGGATAGTAAAGTAGGAGAAGGAAGTAAGGTGAGCTATTTTGGAATGTATTTCTGATGCATCATAAGGACATGAGGAATGTTGCTCATTCTGCCTGCATGCTATGGGGATATTAAAAGAACCCACAACTGTAGCTGTACCCCCCACTGAATCTTCTTCAGCTGTTAAAAAAACCAAACCTACAAACAAGGACATGCACCTACACAACCACCACTGAAGACAAAACTCACTGACACATCACCACAACCCTGGATTCATTTATCCTATTAAAACTAATACATTTCCAGGTCACTGAATGCCTCAGGAGGCCACGAGCTTTTTGATTTCAGTGTGCAACTCCCCTTCCCCTTTTATGCCTTTTCAAACCACTCCATCAAATCAACATCTTTCTTAGTAAGACTCAAGCTTTATTTTTTGATCAATCTGACATCAGCTTTCTCTGTTTACTGTATCAATACCAGAGTCATCATTACACAAACCCCAACACTGCTGCTGCTGAGCTCAAGGATAAAACAGAGCACTCCTGTCAACCTACTTCCCTCTAGTTATGGGGTATGAATTTAAAAATGGCACACCATTTAAACACACATAATTGAAGTGACAGAAGCACCAGCATCTACTACCAGCTCCAATGCACTAGAACCATAGCATGCTCAAAAGCAGACAAATTTGTGGTGCAACACCATGGCTTTTGCTGATCGAATACAGCTGTAGTAGTAAATACAGACCTCACAGAGAAGGCAAGCAGAAAAATGTTAAATTTGGTTAGGAGGCACTCAATTTTGCTACAGTAAAAGGGTAAAGATCCAATAAGGACTCACCCCTGCAGCAAAATAAAAACCTAAAAAGGATTTTAAAAGAGCAAAGGAACACACATAGAAGTATCCCAAAACATTCATCAACTCGTGCTTGTGCTTTATGTTTCTGCAGGTGACTGATCATGAGCATTATCCATTCCTCTTGGAAGTGCCACAGTTTCAGCTTCATGTTCTTATGTTAGCATGGCTCTCCAGCAGGAGCTGTCAGAATAATAAGATTAAATAATAAAAAACACCCAAAAGTGGCTGTAAAAGGCTCCAGTAGTGCTGAAGATCAAGCATTCCTCATAAACACCTTAGAGCTTCCCTTGGTATCTTTAAGGTGTTGACTAGTTGGTTGAAAGATAGGAGACAGCATCCAGAAACCACCCCACAACCCACCACATCATTCTGCTGTCAGCAAACGTAGGTCTAAGCCAGCATCTCAACACAGAACAGACTCCAAGTCTACTCTTCCTCCACACAACTGAGATACCACCCGGCCAGTAAAGCTCCGTTGATCTGAGGTGGCTTCCAGCCCATGTTTCAGACTGACAAGGATGGCCAACGGAGCAGTTTGGTCGTGGCTTCAGACAAGACAACAAGCACAAGGGAGAAGTTATTTTTCCTCTCTCAGATCTTAGAAACCCAAGGAAAAAAAGTCAGAACTGTATCACTGGCTTAGGAAAAGCATTATATTGGAGACAACCAATTGACAGAGGAAGGGAGAAAAAAGCATAGGAGTGATAACCTGAGTAATGAAGAGGAGCTGGTGTTTAAGTGGGGCGGAAATGCCCCACTGCTGTCTTTTCCTTTTCAAGGCATAGTTTAAAATGCTACAGAAACAAATATTGTAACTGTAAAGCCCCTCTAGCTTTAGTCAACCCAGTTATTTGTTGGCCAGGCAGGAAAATTATGTATGAATGACTGAAAAATTAAGACAGAGGCTGCACCCAGTCCTCCCTACTCTACAGGATGTGACCTTAACTCTGGGTTGGAGAATATCACAGTGAAGGAAAAAGAGATACAGAGAAAGATATGAATCCAAGACGCTTAAAAAACTGTTCACTGAAACAATGCAAACAAGGAGAGCCAGTCTCAGCCCTTTTCTCATCCATCAACAGTCTAAGTTTTGCAATAAAAATAAAAAAAATGCTAATCCACAGGTCTGAACAATTAATAATAAAAATATGCATAAAACCCCCTAAGTCCTCCACTCTACAGTGAAACAATTCCCAAAGGGGTAAGCGAAACCAGCCTCACATCTGCAGGCTTCCTGACACACTTCTCCTCGATGTCTGTCATTACTAGCATAGAAGGCTTTATGCAGCTGCCTGCAGGGCTACATGCAAAAAATGGGGGCAACAAAAATAAAATAAAATGTATAAAAGCTGACTGAACCCTTCTGAGGCCAGACAGAGTTAACCTCTGCTCAACTCTTGCCAAGCTTTGCTGAGCAGCTGCTGGCATTGCACAAGACTTTCATTAAATAGCCACTAGAGTGCAGCAAATCAGCGTTTAACAGAAAAAAAAACCAAAACACAAACAAAAGTCCCACGAATTTTTGAAGTCAAATTAATGCTACTGGCAAGAAACTCCCCACCTCTAATTCCAAATTTCAGAACTTAAAAGCACATGTGTATTCTATTCACATACATATACACACACACACAGAGCTCTTCCCTGCAATAGCAATGGTAAAAGCCAGGGAAAACAAGGGCTCAATAAGGTTATCAGAATACTTTGTGAGCGTTTATTAGCATTTACATCCCTCGTTGTTTACTTTCCATGGGCACTGAAGCAGATGGCTCGTGGTCAGTGCCCAGAGCACACACATTTCACTAGGGAGTATGAAAGCAAGTTTTGTACTGGCATGTGCAACTTACTGCCATCATTCACCTGATTCTGGGATTAATGCATGTGAACTGACCTAAAACAGGGCCTGAACCTGCACTCATTTCCACTCCAGGACACAGATACCAGCCAGTACCTCTCAGGGTTTGGTTCTGGCTTCAGTATGGTATTTTTCATATACATAAAATACACAAAAATTCATATACATGAAAAATATACATATATTTTTTTGTATACACGAAAGACACACATATACATGTGTGTCTTCTGTAGACTCCATAAGGCAGGCTTTACTGTCTCCACTTTGCCAGCTTTATTTCTGGATTGCTTTCAAAAACTAAGGCCAAATTCATCTCACAATAATTTAGAAAGAGGAGGGCAGACTTCATGTCACCAGTTTGATTCAATCTGATTACCCAGCAGCACTCTAAATCAGCATTTCAAGAATATCTGAAACTATTAGCTCGAAGAACAAGATCTGGACAAGTATCTCTGAATCACGCGCACCATCAGAGAAAGCTAGTTAAAGACATTTGGAGATGACTGTGTTGTTACTAATGAAGCTAAACTGTGCTTCCCTCTCTCCCTGGTGGCACCAGAATAGCAGTGACTGACATCCGATGGCATGATATTCATTGCCAGTAGGGAAGCGTGTTAAGTGAACATCACATAATTGGCACACAATCTGAAATCCATTCCAACACAGTAAGTAAATGATTTCAGCATTTATCAACCCATGAAAAATTTTTGAGAAGTTAATCCATACAACTATTTTTCATAAACAGTATGCAAAGCTTTACCCAAGAGGCAGATGACACATGAAGAAAGACTTTCATACTGCTGCTCCCCATGTAGTCTGACCAGTATGTAGAGCATGTGTGACATGGAAATAATCAACAGCAAACGGGCATTTATCTGATTTCTTTGAGCTGTGTGAACACTTACTTCAATGAGCACGTCCTAAGAATCATAGAACCTAAACTCTGTATTTATTTTGTTAATGTGTGGGCAATTGAAAACATCCTGAAAAACTCAAATATTGCAGTCCTGGTACATATCCAGTAGAAGCAAAATAACAGTAACAACAATAACAAATTATGCTTATAAACAGCATTTTCTTGAAGAAGGAATATGAGCAGCAGCAGCACATTTGTCATGAAAGGGCACCTAACACCTCGCCTATAACTAAATAAATACATTTAAATGAGATGTTCACATATTGTGGCTTAAATATACTTTAAAGGTTTGGGTTATTTTTTTAAGTGAAACACTTCATTGAAACAAAGCTTTGTGCATGCCACTTGAATATCAAGTGCAGGTGACAGCACAGGAAGCAGCTTGCCTGGCAAATGGGCGCCATTTTCTAGATTTAAAAGCCGCTTATAAAATGAAAGCCTCTCACCCACAGCAGAAGAGATATACAACAACAACCCAACCACACTTGCTGGTGTATTACTTTTCAATTCTCTTCTTTGCTTTATAAGGTTTAAGATTAGGGCCCTACAAGGGCACAGAGAGCCTTTAATCAAAGTTTTTACCACAAGTAACCTCTGCAGCAGCACCTGGCCACCATTTTCTTAGGTAGAGCCCAGAACAGCACAGTAACAACTCTTAAACATATCCACAGATCTTCACCTACATCTATCTAGCAGCCTCCCCCCCACTCCTAAATCACACATTCCCCACAGAAAATCACACATTGCCTACAGAAAACATGCTATTTTCCAATCATCGGCTACTTTCTTTCCGCTCTGCACGACAGGGCCCCTCCGGCCAGTACTCACCATTCGCAAACAGCTGACAGGAAAATTTCCTTATCCACTTGAAGGATGAAAGACATCAACCCCCAGCAAGAACTCCTGAATCCTCACCGTGATACTTCCTTCTAACAGCAGCTCTAAGAAGATCTAGAAAGATCTCTACCTTTAGAGCCAAGAGCCCGCCTTCACTTCGCCCCTGAGCGGGCGGCTGCGGGCAGCTGCCTGGGCGGGAACGAGGCGCCGCTGCTCCACCTGGCCCCTGTCTCGCGCCTGCTCCTCCAGGTGCCGGCAATCACCAGCACCAGGCCGCGTTAAAGGCGCCCCTGCTCTCTGCTCAGCGCTTGGGCTAAAGCACTTCTAAAGCTCCCTTCCAACCTAAAACATCCCATGGTTCTACGATTCTGTGAAAGCACAAGGTGCAGATTCACTTGCTTTTTGAAATGGTAAATTAAAAAAACCCCAAACCACCAAATGCACGTTATCTATGAAGGTATTGCAGCTAATGAAACTATGAAGCACCCACTGGGAACAGACATAGATGAGAAAGTGCCATAGCCTTTACTTCTTAAATAGCACTATCTTCTTCATGAGTCATTTCTAACCAATGCCATGGGGCGTATTTACTCCATCTTTGCGTTTTATTTTCATTCACTCCTAACCTTGAGCAAATTAACACACCTCAGGCAGCAGGTTTGTGTACTGCAGCTCCACATGCAAACTAAGAGCACCGTAACACAGATATTGACCAGCAAAAAAACATGAATAATCCTTAACTTGACACCTCACCACTTTACCCACGTGCTCCCTGTTAGTTTCAGGTAAATGCCTAAGCCATTGACTTGGTCCTGCCACAGACAAAATCTGGAAAAGTATAAGGCACGAGAAATTGCCAGGTGAGGCAGGTAAGTGAGTGAAGAGCTGACAAAAGTCACGCACAGTGCCGTGAGGGACGCCCGCCCTTCACAGGAGCTTAATGGGAAATCAGGACCTCACAGGTAACCACAGAGCAATACTAGGGATCTCACGGCACGCATGCTTGTGAGGTAACCATAACCATAATGCCCTCTAAGGGAATAATGCTACTACTACCGATACTTATACCATATTATTATTATTATTCCCTCCAGATAGTATCAGAAATACCAAGTGTGAGTATGGATCTAGTTAAACTCGGACCACCCAGGAAAAAATAATCAGGGCCAGGTTATTTATTACAGGAGGGGACTGAGGCAGAGAAAGTGAGGTACAAGAATGGCGGAAAGGAGGGTCAAGAAATGGGAAAAGGGATAATACATGATACAAATGGGGCCTGTGAGCGATCATGGCAGGGAGCGGGACAATGAAACAAAACCTGTGCTCCTGACCCTACCAAAAGAGCCAAACCTGCTTCTTCAGCTGGGAAGACCAGAGGGGTAGCGGGGAGAGAAGGCAGGAAGGAAGCTTCCCCTGCCCCAAACAGCAACATCCAGATGGATGGATCAAATCACATCACCATGTCATAGTGACCATCCCCAGCCAGATGGCAAGTACCCACCACTTCCGACCACTCTCGCCTTTCCACCAGCACATCTCATTGCTCTGTATTTGGCCTTGTCAAATTCAGCACTATTAGTTTATTTTCCACCAGAACACTGACATTTAACAGAGCTGCATACACTACATCCTGTGGAAAAACAGTCCAGGGTGTGGTGTTTTTTTTTTTCTGGGTTTTGATTTTGTTTTGTTTGTTTTTTGTATCTCTTTTTTTTGTTTGTTTGTTTGTTGTTGTTGTTGTTGTTGTTGTTGTTTGAGGTAATTAAAATCAACCACACTGCAATAACAACTGTATGGAGGTGAAATTTCAAGTTGTGTTTTCAGGCATAGCAAGGTCTTAGGTTCTGCCTAAAGCTTTTCTTAGTTGAGCATGTCCACAGATGATACGCAGCTTCCTGCAGCTCACATTTGTCTTCTCAGGAACTTGACGGTTTCCTAAAACCATTTCCGTTTATCAAGAAGGTTTTGAGTGCCTCCTTAGCTGCAGCCTGATGGCTCTATTTAAGAGTGCTTTTAATGATAGCCATTGGAGGCATGCGTGATTTTCCTTGCTCCCATCTCACCAAAAGCCAGACAGTCTAGAACTGAGTCTAAACAAAAGAGCCATTAGTGCCAGCTGGCTATTTCCAATTGAGTTATACATTTTCTGGTTTATATTACATCGTTGCCTACAGGTCTTTACTTCTGCTCTTAATTTCTCTGGCCCTCTTATTTTATTATCCCAAGTGTTACGGCTCAAAGTATGTAGCAGTAGGTTTTGTGCATTTGCTTCAAACATGCTGAAAAAAACCCCTGACTTTGAGAATCTTGGAGCCATTTCTCTGAGGTCTTTGCAACAGAGATTCTGAAATACACATTTTTGGAGGGGTGGCAGTTATGGGCTTGCCTGACAATTCAAAGACACCTGAAAAACTGTTGCAGATTCCGGACATTAAGTCACTTGAATATTGAACAGTGACCAGATTCTCTGGCTAGTCTCCCGAACACTCTTCAGTATTAAAGAGAAAGTCCTGTGCGGGCACACCACTTACAAATAAATACGTTACAGAGACAGGAAAATGAACGATCCCGTGAGATGCAGAAATACGTAGGAGGAGATTGGTAAAATTGCATATGGGAATTCAGACCCAGTTTGATAGTGACAGGACCTCTACATGCCTTAACAAATTATTTTCCAGGAAAGAAGAAAGAAGGGGAAAATGACAGTCTGAAGAGGAAATGGAAGATGTGAATGCACTGCTTCTCTCCCTCACGCTTCCACCATTTTATCTCTCCATAACCACTGTTTCATTCCCTGAAAGCAAGCTCTTATGAGATGCTGCAGCTCAGCTATAAAAAGTATTCCTATCTAGAAACTTCTTAAATGTTATCTTGAGTTATGAATCAAAAGCATCTCATTGCTCACTCATCTGACAGGAGCTGACTCCTGAGAGGAGACAGACTGGCTGGCAGCAGTGAAGCAAAATAAATGTCTCCCATAGATACAAATGTGCATTTATGTAGGTTGTGCTCCAATTCTTCACCATCATCATCATCACAGTTATCACTGCTGACAAGAATAAAAAGTAGGTACTGTTAATAAATTGTCTCAGAATTGATGCATGCCTCCTCCAAGGTTATTCTCATGTGGTGGGAGAGCCAATCACACCAGACTCTTCCCACAGAGCATAACATATGCATTTTATTTTGAAAGTCAGCAGTTCTGGTCAAATCCGTTTTGTGCATAGCTCAAATGACTTGACTGCAGCCATACAAGCTGTGTACTGAGCCTCTTCTACTTGGACAGTTGGAACTGTGAATGATCTTAAAGGGATTTAGACCCTAATAAGCTCTGGATTCTAAATCCAAATTTGGCTTCATTTCCTTTTCATTTGTACCTTTTAATTTTCTTTGAGG
Organism: Baryphthengus martii; assembly: GCA_013396935.1. Taxonomy (NCBI): domain Eukaryota; kingdom Metazoa; phylum Chordata; class Aves; order Coraciiformes; family Momotidae; genus Baryphthengus; species Baryphthengus martii. The sequence continues at coordinate 25,045 of VWZK01008083.1, forward strand.
AGCACCAGGAATAAAGTAGGCCTTGACTTTTTTTCATAGCTCCCACAGAGAGACACATTCCCCCAAATGAGATGGAAATTGTAAACTGAAGAGACATTTCATGTTGTCTGTATGTATATAAATTCTACCTTCTGGAAGAAGCATCAAAGCGTAGCAAATGGAAGGAACCTACTCCTAAAAATAAGAATATATCTAAGCTATGTTATCCAGACCACTTTTCTGAAAGGCAATAAAATGTCAGCATCAAGTTCTGTAAGCAGATGCTCATCAAAGGATGAAGAAGTTTTTCCTGCCCCGAACTCCTCCTTTCAATCACACAATTACAGACTGAACACACCAGTTACCTGACTGGACCCTCTACCATATTAGCATCTGGACTGCATCAAGCATTTGCAGCCAGCAGAAAGGAGTTGGCATCTCTGTAACAGTGGGCAAAGGACAGAATCTCATAGCAATGATCTAGGTAGCAATACAGAATTTTTGTGCTCAGGGACCTGGAGTAGGACCCAGAAAATCTGGGCTCATCTCCTAGTAAAGGGAGTGGAGCTATCCTGGGCTGGTCACTGAACCGCTCTTATGCCTTTGTCAACCCCTATCTGCAGAACGCTGCAATCATCTGGTTTCCTCTGTCTTGTCTCTTCACAGAGGAATGGTTTTTTTCATGTTCAGGGAACAATGACAAGGATGATCCTTCACTGTAGGATCTCAAGTATTTTCAAATTGAGTGCCCTTTTTTTTTTTTTTAAATGGAAACTTACAATGTATTCATTTCAGTGGGAAGTGAGACTCCTTGAAAAGTTTGAAAAACTCAATTTAAATTATCAAAGAACTTTTTAAAAGTCACTTCTGCAAATATATGCAACAGACAACCTTTTGTTCTGCTCCAGACTCTGAGTGCGTGTGGACTGTAGCATTACATTTTAACCTAGTCACTGTAAAACCGAAACCTTGTAATTACATCTTCTCCATCAATCATCACCGTCTCAAATCTCCTCCATTTGTCTAACTGCCGGCTCAGAAAGATTCATCTGGCATCTAAACATCAGATCAGATTCTTTTTGCTTTTAGAGGTCAGCATCAGTGGCAAAAAATGCCCCTTTGGTTTTGGGGTTTTCTGGGAGGGATTTTTGGTGGTGTGTTTTGCTGTTTTTTTTTCTTTTATTTGCCTTTTTTTTTTTTTTTAGGATGTACAAAGAAAATACACTGCTAATGTTTTACAGATGTACTGGCTTTGAACTGCTGACAGATGCAGGAAGTTGGTTTTAGCTAATATAATTAACTAGGATGACCTTCAAAACTCACAGGAAATTAGCACACGCTCTGTTGAGAGCAGCAGTACACTGCTGCCACCCTCAATTCAAGTACTGCCCTCAGAGTGGTGTGATGTGGCTTTTCACAGTTTGGGGAACTTGCTGCTTAATTTCAGTTGCCAGGAAAGATGTGAACCTTGCTTTTCAGAGCGAAGTTATATGGGACACCACCTCTTCCTCCAGTATCTTAGAAAGCAGAAAGGTTCCCATGACAAGGACTTGTGAACGTGAGGAAGCACCACGAACCATGACGTGCTACATGCCATGAGTGAGCGTGAGGCTCTCTAAGCTCTCCTTGTAATTCTGGCCATAAATCCTTCATACGCAGACTGTAATCACTGTCACTCAGGGAATGAAACTCACTCTTGTACCTAGAAACTCCTGTCATCCATCAACTTTGTGGCCTCGGGCAAATTATATACTGTCTGGTTTTGAGCCATACAAGTAGGTAGGCGATGCTCGCCTACCATCAGTGACATAGTAAGGATTGATTAGCTAATGTTTTTAAATGCCTCCCAGTCAAACACCAGAGCACACCAACACTACACCCATTAACACTGCCTATTGTTCCACCTGCTCACTGCGCCCCAGGAACAGGTCTCACAGGAGAGAGAGAGCCAAAAGGTAAGTTGAAAAAAACATAAGGAGAATGGAGAGAGTAGAGCTTCTGACATAGAAGTAAATGATCTCTTTCAAGGAGTGGCATGTGTTGTCATGTTTTTAATGTGATAATGCCATGTGCTAATAATCTCAGGGTTTCTTGCAGGGTGGGAGGATAAGAGGGCTTGGGAAGAGGGCGGCAGGGCATGAGAACTAGGCAGTGGGGGGAAGAGGCGAGTATGTGAGCAGAGGCACAGGGAGCAGCACCAGTGCATTTTGCCAGAGAGGTGAAAGGATCTAGCAAGAGAAGCTTCAGACTGCCTTCTCCTCTCACCATCAAAACGTTTAGATGTTCATGCCAGCTACTCCTCCTCAGAGATGAGCAGCATGAGCTGCTAAGGCCCTTTAATGAAAACAGTACACTCCTCATCCTACAGCTCTTCCGCTCTCTCAAACATTCCCCTTACATCCTTTTGGCAGACAGCGTAAGACTCGTGGGATGTAAAGTAGCTCTGCCTTGTCATGTGTGAAAAGCTGGTTTTAACTGGGAAACTGCTTATAGAAAGGTGTGAATGCAGTAAGATTGGAACACAAAGATCCTCTATTTAACTATAGAGGAGAGAGTAAATATTCTCCCATGCTGCCACTTAGCACACCTCAGGGTCATAATCATGAGGAACCCATTCCAGAGATCAGCAAAGCATCAACTGAGGACTTTTAAGCCTTTGCTAGTTGTATCTGGTCACATATTGAAATAATCAAATGCATCCATTTATCTAAGTAAAGAGACTTGTATGTAATGATTCCTGCTCTCAGCTTTGTGTTAATTAACCCTTATTGTACTTTTTTAGCCTTTGTGACACCTTCGGTTGACAGGTGCCCAGGGAAAGGGGTCCTTCCTGCTGTTGTCATTAGGGAGATTTTAGCCAATGTTTTTGAGCTGCACTGAAACACAAACTAGATCCTTCCCTTTTTATTTTTCAGTGAAAAAACAGAGAAAGATTATGGCACTGACACTGCACAAGGCTCAGATTCCTGGCCTGAATGAAAAAGAGCAAAAACTTCTTGTGTCTTCCAAATCCCTGCCAAAGTGCTCTACACCCAGGCCCTGGAATCAGTCTGCTGCCACTGTTCTTGGCTGTCCCCATCACAGAGTAACTATTTATACAAAGAAGCTTGGTCCCAAGAGGAGACTGAAACAGTGCCTCCAAAACGAGATCACAGAACAATGTGCCAACACCTGCATGCTTCCAACTACGTGCACACAAAAACCACGTTTGATGAAAGAGGATTTTCACACCAAACGAACAGTTGCTGAACTCACAGATCTATTTCCAACCTCAGAGAGAGCTCTGAGAGGCATTTCACTTCAGTTCTCATCCGGGGCCGGCACAGGACAGCCTGTCGTGTTTGCACTTCTTAGAGCGCCATGACACTTTATCACTTAACATTTTTATTGAAGGATAAATGGGTTGCACAATAAAATTCCCTCTTCTCCCATTTTAATCACTGCCCTAAGTAGTTATGGCAGAATTAAAAAAAACCACCATAATCTATTATTGCTCTTTAGAAGGGATTTCTTTGCATGACGACTACTTGCTGTACACATTTTGACAGAAAACCACATTTTTTTGTTTGTTTTTTTTTTGAGTACTGGCACACAGGAGAAATCTACTGTTCTAAAGAGCCACAAATGTGCAGTTTTGCAAGTATCACCGATGACTTCAGATGCCTCAAACTCTATTCAGAAGCTTCTTCAATCACCTTGTGAAAATGTTGTGGCTGGGAGATACAAAGAAAGTTCCTGCAGGTGATGATCAACATAAGCAGACCATAGCCGTGTCCCTCTAAGAAGCTGGAAACTAGTTAATACTCCCAGGTTCTTAGAAATACATACATGGAGTATATTCAAATCTGTCTAAAGGGTAATTTTGTTCCACTTTCAGAGAACCACAGGTTCTCGAGGGTCTAGAGAGACAGTCTGAAAATTACCAATACAAAGAACAGCAATGAAGGCATGTGGAAATTGTCACATCATAGTTACAAGTGGATGTATCTGCACCATATTCTACAGGCAGCCTGGAGACCAACCAGAGGATCAGAAATAAAGCCAGCAAGCTGAAGGCTCGGCACACTACCAGTCCCTAAGATTATGTGTAAAGGTGCTCTGCTGTATTCAAACTCCTGCTTAGAATAACTTCAGTAAGATTAAATTTATGGAGTGCTGTCTAGGCGAGGTTCATACATTAGTGTGTTCAGGCAGCTGCTAGGAGACAGAAAAAACCCTCAAAGCTGTCAATTATTCATCTAGAACAAACATTACCTGTCAGTAATCCGCTTTCCAAACAATTACTGAATTAATTTAATAAGTCATCTTTGTAATTTACTAAAATGCATTACTTTAAAATGTTTACATTTGATCAAAGCCAAAAGAATATCCATATGTCACTGTGAAAGAAAGTTAAGCTCCCTAAGCCTACCTCTGTTGGTGTAATTATTGATCTAAACTATTAGAAAAAGAAATACGCCTTTTTATAAATTCTGATAGTATCTTTATCTTGCTTTGGTAATACGGTGGTTTGAGGATTTAAAATTGTGATAATGTAGTTGGATATAAACCAAGCTTTTCACACATACATACTGTTTGGTTTGTTCTGATGGTTTTTTCCTTTGTGAAGACTTGGTTGGAGTTCAAATACACACATGAGAAACAGAATCCATCCAGGAAGGTCAAAGTAGCAGATTTTCCATAACTGTATTTGCCACAATGAACAAGGCAGGAGAGTTTTGGCATAGCCCAGCCTCTCTACTTCACTCTCTAGTAAATTTTGTTCGGAAAAAAAATACCAGAAACCACCAGTATTAGTTTCAGAGCTGTTGATACGAAGCGTCTTTCTGTACTTCTCTTACGTGCATGCAAGAGCAGGAAAGAGAATTCCAAAGGCTGATGTATGAAAAGGTGTTTTTTCTTGGTTTTAGATAGGTAACTGGAGAAAAACCTTTACTATGCTGAATCCGTTGAGCCCTCCTGAGGTGCCAGGCCCTCTCCCCTTGGAAAAACATCCTGGCTGAACTTACTAAGTAATTTTTATTTTCCTGCAAGAACTGTGACCCAATGGCATTGGCTATGAATGAGTTAAGTGAGTGATGAAAGAAGAACTCCTAATTTTTGGACTTAACTGAGAATTGTGTTGTTTCACTCCAGCCACAATTCAGAGTTTCTGTGGCATCCATCAAAGCAACGCTCTTTGCCCACAACATCCTCCGTCATTTTGCAAGTAACATCAGCACAGACCATTAGCTGCTTCTTACACCAGACTCTGAGGCTCCTACCATTTTGCTTATACTCTCCATAAAACTCTCAGCAGATCCAATACCTAGCAGAGCACGCTGAGCTTTCTTTGGGAACCCTGTGGTACACGGTGTTTGAAGCAGTGGCTGCCAGATTCAGAAAGTCACCATGGGAAGCACACGTATACATCAACCAGGAGACAATACATGCTAAAATGTACTTGAGGTAACATCACCACAGCTACACAATATTGACATCTGGTCTTTGCAGTTTCTGTCTTCTAGGATAATCCCCGCAAATGACTTGTGCAAGGGAGACAACAACTCAGTAGTCTACAAACATCTTCATTCATAAATGTGTTAATATACTTACTTATTCTTCACCGGAACTAAGAATCCTTAATCCTGTCATCAGTGCTGGAGCTGAACTCCTGCTTCTTGCTCTGGTACTTACCCTCTCTCCAGGGTACAGGACAGTTATGTTCATTTGGTTTTATTTGGTGTTGTAAGTTGATGTTGTGCTGTAACACGACAGAGATGTACGCCTGGGAGTGTGCCCTTCTCTCCCCTTACTAAGGGTTTGACTTCTGTTCAGGTACCAAAGTTCAGCAATAACTTTGCTTATAAAACGAGCTGTCAGGCACACAAACGAGGCTCTTGGCTCCACTATCAGGCAGGTTGCTTGCTAGTATGGTCCCTTGACTACATGTCTTAATTTATGCTCTATGACCGTCACCGCCTTGGTCCCGGGCAGCTGTTTTCTCACAGAGCCAGCAATGAATGCCTGAGAAGGGTGGGAAAAGGAGTGGTGAAAGAGTAGAGGGGTCTCTTCCTTCCCAGCTCAGGGATGTTTTGTTTACTAGGAACTGTCAATGCAGCGGGCTGTTTATTAATAAACTTCGCTCCCCTTTCGTTCTGTACCAGCTGGCTAAGATACTGGGAAATACCTGGCAGTGAGCAGGGAACTCAGTGAAACACGCTGATGTTTCTTCTGCCCTGACATGGGACAGCATCTTTCCACTATGGGCTGAGTTCAGGGAATAGCAGAAGTGAGTAATTAGCTGTCATGAGGTGTGTCAGATTCTACATTGCAACTGAATGAGACTTTTCAGAGGATATTCTGTTGCTATGCAGATTCAGCCCTTGCTATTTTAATGGAAGCAGCGTTGTCTCAACCACTTGCCACATTCAACTATGTACCTTCATTAACTAATTAGAGGCCTTAGAGATTCTATGGGCCGAATTTCCTGTTAGTTTATACGATGGTACAGTCCCATAGCTGGGGTTTGGCAACACCTTTAATGAAAGAATGTGACATTTCTGTAGATACAGAAATACTGCTCTCCTATCTCTTCACCTTGTATAACCCATTTTCTATCACTTTGTCTTTTTTGGCATTGATTCTCCTCCTCTCACACTCTTAAATGTTCTCCTCTTCCCCAAACTTACTGTCTGCAGTGCCTTTCACCTGGGCTCAGAGTCTGGACAAAAGTGTGCTGGTAACAAGCAGCCTTGTGCTGCAGATCCGCAGCACACGAGCACACACAATTGCTGCATTCTCCTTTTACATGCACGCTGTCTGGGAAGCAGATCCTGCAACTTGTTCTGCTCAGCCATGGGTACCTGTGCAAGAGAGGAGTGAGAGAGAAGAGGCTTCTAGTCTGCTATCTGTAGGATTCCTCTCATGTGAGGCATAGATAAGTCCTTAGGACAGGTAAGTCCCCCCACCCCTCATGGGGATCAAACCCTCCCTATGCTCCTGTCCAGGTGTGTCAGGGCCTCTGCTACAGCAGCTCTCCCTGCAGGAACCAAACGTAGCAGTTGGACCCTGCAGCACTGAACTTGTAGCCCATTCACCCAAAGCTGTATTTTACCAATAATTTGTCAGGATGAAAAGCAGTTGAATCTCCTGAACCAATTTGCATCACTTCTCCAACTAATACAGTTACTTTTTTTGACTAGTGGTCTTTTCTTAAGATCAGTCATGTATGAGGTGGGACTGCACAAATTTAAAAGAAAGCCTTAAGAAGAGCAAAGTGACGCTGTTTTCTGTGAGCACACAGTCCAAGGAGATGGTACATTATGAAGGATTAATAGCACACTGAAGAAACAATAAAGTTAATCTTTGACACAATGAAGTCTGGATTTAATATACCACTCTAGGAGACAGATCTTTATTTTCTTAACAATGTCCTGGAAGCCCATTTTTAGAAAGCGGAATCAACCCGATTCCACTTCAACCCGACCTCCAGGTATGTGTGTTGTGTATATTCAAGATCCAACAAATGGACGTTTGCAGCCTCTGAAACACCCTTTGTTCCTTATTCACATTAAATAAGTGAATGCGTGAAAGCATTGGGCTCCTTTCTGCTCAGAACAAATAGCGTTGTCTTGTGCACTCCTAAATAGGAAACATCATTACAAAAAGCCACCAGGAGGCAGCATATTAAAACAGTTGTGCTGTGAAAGGAGATCCACAACAATAAGAAAACCCACAAAAATCCCAAGCGCCCCGAAAACCCTGCCTCTCTCCCGATCTTCAATCTGCTATTTAGCAAACGTATTCTTGTCGCCCCCCTCATCATCATTATGCTTTATACACTGATCTCTCTTCTCTACATACCTGAAATCAGTAGCAGTTCCACTGCTGTCAAAGAGCTTACTGCAGGTGCACAGTTAAAATGGAAGTCAAACTGATTTCTGGAATAGCATTTAGTGGAAGAAATAAGTAAACAAGGTAGGCAGAAGTGATATCACAAAATATAAACCCTCCCAACAGACTAAATCGCTTTTGCTTCCTCTGGGGTTTACCGAAACATTCCAAACCCCTGAGCTCTCCCCAACTATTTTTCTTTCTGTTTACAAATACTTAGCAAAATGCTGCCCCAAAGGAAGCACTGAAATTTTCCCAAACCCAGGAATACACTCTCACTTCTTTGACAGGCGGTACTCTTGGATCACTGCCATATCAACGCTGCTGCTACAGGTCTGCTCTTGACTATGCTGCACTGGCACAGAACAACGGGAGAAATGATCCAGCTCTGCACTGCATGACCCATGAAAGCTGGAAGTTGTCTCCTGTCTTCTCCTCCGGCCCCTCGATCCTTCTTTTCTGCTGGTATAAAGGACTGTTCTCAGTTGTGGCTCAGCACAGGAGAGGAGAGCCTAAAAATCACTACAGATATGTACCTGAAAGCTTTTAAACTGGTACATTATTTTAAATGCTAATTATTTATGGACTTTAATGCATTTTATAGTCTGCAACGCTACAGATAAGCATCTTGCGTTACAGGCTGAGCACATGAAACACAGTTGAGGCAGCTACGAAGTGTGCAAACTACGTAAAACACCTCTAAATATGGACCTACAAATATAGGTTATGTGCCAAATCTATCAACAAGGTACAAGCATAAATCATGTCCAGTCCGGTCCACAAGAAAGGTGCTGAAGAACGAACCAAAAGACAAATGACAAAAGCAAACACTCAGATTTTCAAACTGCAATTTGGCTCGTAAGAAAGTGCATCTGTGCCTCTGACTTCTTAATTCAGACAGACACTACTCATTTTTCAATGCAAAAATCACAATTAATTGGGAAATTAAAACACAAGCACAGTCTCAGCAGAAATCACAAATTTATTAATCCTTAAATATATCAATCATTTACCATTATGGCAAGAAATATGTACACTGTGTCCCATGGTAAACTGCAGTGTTCCAAAATGACAGAAGAGAAGTGTGTAATTCAATTGTGGTGGAGAGAACAAATCACAATTTCCTCACGTCTTGGTGTGGAAGACAAACTTGGTCTACAGTAATACGTCAACACCACATGCTATGTTAGAAGTATAAAAAAAACCCAAAACACCCTACACCTAATTTGTTAATTTTAAATACAGTTATGCCACTTATAGCCGCTTCACAAAAAAAAGTAAAGAAATTTATGAGAAAAAAAAAAAAAAGAGGCCATTACTTTTTTCACAGATCCCATTGGCAGGTTAATATGGCTCAACACATTTATTGTAGATGCTTATTTTAAATATATATTGTTTAAAATCATGTAGTAATTATCTGAGAAGCTTAAATCCATCTACCATACATCCACTAGTAACAACATCAAAATGTTTAAGAACTGCTTTTGATTAGTAATCAACACAGAAAGGTGAAATGATACAAATTAGGAATCTTTCCCATTTTAAAAACTTTAGGCTGCCGAGTTGTAAATTTTTACTGCTAAAAAGACACTGATTGAGATACCATGCACTATACAGCACTGCAGAAAACAGTTAAGCCCTGCCAGTAACAGAACAATTAATAAAATTTAAAAAAAAAAAAAAAAAAAGAAACATTGGCTCTATCAAAAATGGAAGGAAAAAAAAGTAAATACTTGCAAGGATGTATTTTCACAGCAAAAATAGTCCCCGTGACAAAGTTTGTGTTCTGAACTGACACAGAGAAATCCCTGGGCAGCGTACGGGTGTTCACAGCAATGGATCAGGAGCCAAAATGAGTTGGTAACGCTACAAAGATTGTCGTTCTTGATACTGTGTGCTGCGTGAGGATTTTAAGAAACCAAGAGCAGATTGAGGGAGAAGAGGAGGGAGAAACAAATCTGAGGGAAAGTGTTAAAAAGTCTTTTTAGAAAACTTGTGCATCCACAACGCATTTCCAGAGAAGCAACAGCAGCAGTGTAAAGTAAGTAACCTCATCATACTAAGCTTTATGGCCTAATATTTCTTGAGTATATTAATCACACAACTGGTCTACAGTTTAACCAAAATTCTGCATGTCTTAAAGCCACCTTAAAAAAAAGTTACAGTATACCCTAAAAGAAGTAAGAATATTTCTCTGTTCTTCCATTGTAATCCTCAAAAACTGCCCCTCAATCATCACTTAGTTCCTTACAATTCTTAATTTTGGTTACTCATTCAACAGAAGTTTTCAATTAACATAATAAGGAAGCAAAGGTAAAAACTCAAAACAAAAAAAAAAGTTCTGCTGGCTCACCAGAACGTTGACAGTTAATTCTGAAGTGACCAAGCCAGCAAACGATGAGATTTTTCCAGTTTACACAGACTAATAAACTAAGAAGGCTTTAGCTAGTATAACACCAAGATATTATCACTTCCATATTTATCAGTGATTTTGTCCATCTACATGCTGTAATAAAAATCTGTTGTACAGTAATGGAGCTGCTAGCAGAAATCCTAACCATTCCTACCAGAACCAAAGCAAAATCCTGGGACTCAGGGAATAAGGAGGAGTCAAAAAACAGTTCTTAAAAAAAGAGGGTAACATGTATTTTTCTTTCTTTTTTTTTTTTTTTTTTAATAAACAGAATAGTTTTTAAAGTTGTCTGTCAAAACTTGGCATAAATGGAGAAAGTGACAAATGTATTCTGTGTCTACTGCTGTCCATCAAATATTTGCTTTGTCTTTTATGCCTTGTTATTCTCTATTTGCATGGAACATCACCTCCATTGAAAAGTTAAAAGTGTACAGATGGAATATACAGCAACATGGTGCATCACAAATATGTTACATGAAGAACCTTCACAACTTCATGCACTCAGAAACATGCATGAAGAGAACGGGATGGCCAAGATGGTAATCAACCGGGTGCGTTGGGTACAGAAAATGCAAGAGCGGCACCGCTGATATTTTTAGCTAGGAGGAAGGAGAAAAAAAAACAACAGATTGCCATTACTGAAGTAACATCACCACCAGGTAACAATACATGCTCAAGTGTTAGCCAATACTACTAAAAAAAACCCATCTCAAGATCAATTAACACAATATCGTGAAGAAAACCAAGAGAAAAGAAAACCCCAAACGCTCAGGCAAAGCATTCTTTTATTTTTCAAACCACTTTACAGACTTTTTCCATCTTTACAACATGCCAGAGAGGCTGTTAAAATAAAAAAGAAAACTGAGGCAGGAAGCCAAAGTGCCTTAACCGATTTCTTAAAGGAAGAAGCGCAGAATTCAGCAGTAAACTGAGTTTAACTTCCTCTCTCAGCACGTACATTACAGACACTGCCACAAACTGAGAGTCTCATATAAAAACTGAACCGAGTAATCAGAAAGGATCAGATGTCATTTGCATGCAAGACATGCGAGAGCCGTACGCAAAGAGAAAACGAAAGAAAAGGAACATGTGAGCAAGTGATTAACTAACTCAGCTTATAACAACATTGGTATTACCGTAGCATCTAGGGGCCGAAGTCATGACTGGCATCCCGCTGTGCTAGGCACTGTACAAACACAGAACAAACTATTTACTTCAGTTTTCCTGCTGTTTGGTATTTAACTTACGAAAGTATAAGAAGGTGTAAGGGAATATAAGTCCGGGAACCTTGGGTCTGAATTTAGATTTGGGAGTCAGTTTTAGGTCCAAGAGCCCTCTGACTGCCTGTATCGTGCAGATCCGCTCTCTGTGTACGTGCAGACACAGTTCTACAGAAACACATTACAACCATGCTCTTAAGAACATGGAATAGAGAGAAAAATTCCCCACCATCAGTCATATCACTTAAGAGAGAAACAATGGGCAAGACAGTAACCAAGGGTTGTCTTGTCTAACTCCCAGTAAAAACTACAAACAAAATTCATTTCTAAAATAAATATACATTGGTGCTCGTATTCCCTTCCAAATAAATTATCTGTCAATAAACATTTCCATATACCTGTAGCTACCTAAGAGCTCGGTTCTGACCTTAGATTTATGCACTCCTTACTGTACTCCTGAAAACAAAGAAGCTACTCTGTTTGCAGCAACTGATTTGACAATCTAGGATATGACTTTTTCACAAGCAGATCACAACTATTAATTGCTTTTGCAAGTTGATTAGATTTGAAATTCTTCTTCAGACATTACGTATAAGACACTTTTTTATCATGAAGTGCCATGGGTGTATTGGTAATAATTAAATAACTATTAATTTCAAACACAAGAAAAGAAAGGAAACATTATCTAGAACAATATTAAATTTCTTGTGCAGCTTTCCAAAAATGGAGCTACTGGTACACAGACACTCTGACCGGGAAAAGTGAAGTTCAAGGCAATCTAGAAGATGGTCAGGATGTGTTACAGAAGGCGCTAGATGGGAATCTACCAGTTAAATTTTAGAACATGAGGATTAAAATAACTAAAAGAAAAATGACAATGCTTGGGCTGAAAAGAGGAACTGTCAGCCTCGAGAAGACTCACTAGTTTCTGCCAATGACCTGAGCACAAACAGTAGGACTGATCTCATGTAATATAGTCACACTTAGGTGGAAGGCACTATAAATACAAAGGAAAACAGGAGTACTGCGCAAGACGAACCAACCAACCTCGAGGACTGGGTTATCCAGAAATGGTACATGTAATAACATGCACACTTAGTGATAAGTTTCTCTGTGCTCGTTGGCTGGAAATGACAGTTGAAGATAAACATGTGGCTGTCTTAGATCATCTGCTGATGGGATGTAGATGACAAAAGTGCAAAAACCATGCCAGAACACAGCCAGTCTGGCATTCTCAACAGGGAAAAGACAGATATTGTGAAGTTAAATAAAGCCCTGAACACAACTATACACAGTATTTCAGAAGAAGCTAAGCTCATGAAAAGACAAACTTCAAATTGAAAAAGACAGTGAAGAGCTATTAAGGTAGCCAGGAAAATGGGGATCCTATAAAAAAAAAACAAAAAACAAACCACCAACCAAGTTAGCATTGTTATTTACCCTATAGAAATAGGTGAGCATTGATACAATCAGCCTTCACGTAAAACAGCTCGTGTCTGCATACCTACCCCCAGCACAGAAGAACAACGATGAAGTAAGAATCACCATTGAATACAACTAAAATTAAGACTGGAGAGTAATGTTTCTAACCACCAGAACAACGATATTTTAGAACAGTGATAGGAGCAACTCCAAAAAACAACCACCTCTCTTTAGGACTGTTTCCTAAAAATATGGTTTAGCTAAAAAAAAAAAAATAAATAATAATAAAAAAAATTGTCACTTTCCCCACTTGCCCCAACCCTTCTCAAAAAAAAGAAAGGGGTGGTGGAAGCAAAGGAAAAGACTAAATAATTTTCTAGTCCAATTCATATCATTCTGCTATAAACACTTATTGTCCAGGGTGCACTGGACAGGTGAATCTGTTCCACTTATGCTTTCTGTCTCTACACATACCCAGGGCAGAACCCTTGACAAAGCAGTCCTTTATGAAAGCATCAAAAATGTACATTACACTGCATTTTGAGAAAATTTAACTACTCTTTCAATATTATCTGTGTAAACACTGGCAGTGCAGCTGGAATGTGAAAAAGAAAGGACAACACAGTTCCTGCTCCCATTGTTTTCACAATTTTAAAATACAGGAGTTATCACTAAGTAATCAAATTACTTTTTTCCTAAATAAAAAAAAAAAATAAAAAATTAATCCCACTGAAGCGTAATACTTCATTCTATCATGTTCCTTACTCTATCAAGTATTATTTCACATGAAAGAATAGTGTCGCAAGAAATAAAACACAAGACGTGATGAAGCCTGGAGCATGAAATCTAAGCTCTCCTCATCTGCACCAGGAAATTCACCCACCATCCACATTAAGACACCTCACACAAATGTAATTAAATTCTATACAGAGGGCTGGCACCTGAGCAAACTGAGCCCTATACCAGTGCTGCTGAATTTGCAAACAGCCTAACCCAAGCCAGAGGTCAGTGAGGTCGGGCTCTGAGGGACACAGCAGCATTAGGGATGGCTGCAAGCAGAAGAAAAGCAAAGGACTTGAGCAGGACACCTCTTGAAGGACCTGTGACTCTATCTTGTTACTGCAGTTATGAGTGTGCTGTAATTTCCAGTGCTGAAAATCTGGCTCAAGGAATTGAGGTTTGTGTATGCTGAGTCACGGCATGACTCCAAGACAACAAGAGAGCACCCAGAGAAGTCTGGATGAACTAAAGAGAAAAACGACAGTGGGAGAGATCTGAGGTTTACCCACACATCTGTCGCAATTACCAGACAGTGACTATTAAGCACTTAAGCAGAGAGTGTGTGACAAAAGAGGTAAGAATGTGGTAGGTACTTGTATGACTTCATTTACAACGTAAACTGGCTCAAAACCAACTTGCAGTGAACTTCACTAGGCCTGAGTAAGGAGAAATGGCTAGAAATCACAAAAAGTATTACTCAAAGCTCAGTTTTTCAGAACAGTGATATTTTGTTCCTTGAAAATTTCTGGTCAGCTCTAACAGCTTTATGTATTCTATTACTTTTTTTTTTTTTTTTTTTTT